>JASGXE010010912.1:0-15364 GCA_030068105.1 Sinentomon sp. SZTP_YWyxl | reverse complement strand
GAAGGGTAGTTGAGACATGGCTATTTACTCTGACTGCTTGAACCCTATTTGAAAGATAGCCTCGCGCAACCAATTAACAATGCAGGCATCAATATTTAGGGAAGTCAGTTTTTGAATGAGCATCTCATGATCCACTTTGTCAAAGGCCTTGGCCAAATCAATTGCAACTGCGTCAATTTGTGACACGAAATCCAGTGTTGTCGAGACCTCCTGCACAAAGGCTGTAAGTTTGGTTGTGCAGGAATAGTCAGACCCAAATCCATGCTGAGTGGGAGACAGCAAGTTCTCAGATCCAAGAAATGCACGAATACGTGCGGCAATTAGGAATTCAAGGATTTTTGAACATGTACTATGCAGGCTGATAGGGCGGTAATTGGATGGGTCCGACTTTTTGCCATTCTTAAAGATAGGAAAAACAAGGGACCTTTTCCAAGCAACGGGTATATCCCCATTTTCTAAACAGGTTTGGAAAATTTCTAACAAAAACTTGCTGAAAACAGACAGCGCTAACTTCAAAAACCTGGCCGTGCTAAAATCCTCACCCTCGGAAATTTTAGATTTCATTTTATGAGTGCGATTTATAATTGCCGTTTCCGAAATGATAGGTTCAGAACGCAAACAAGGATAACAGAGATTATTGAAAGAATATGCAACAGGTGAAGACTTAGCATTGAACATTTTAGCAAAAGTAGAATTCAGAAGATCTGCTTTTCCAGCCGCGTCAGCTTTTGGTTTGTCCGATCTCCTGGATTGCTGCATTGCTCCTCAGTATACGCCAGGCATATCACGCCTGAAGAAGCAACGACAATAATTGCGTTCCGAAACCGCAGTAGCAGCGTTTGAGATCCCAGGACAACATTGCAAATGCACAAATCCAAGATTATCTTCATTGCTGAGGAGTCCCCTGCACATTCTCCTCCCAAAATCATGGTTATCATGGCATCATGACAATGGAAATTGAGTCTGGCTGAGACAAAGATGTGCGTGAAAATTTGCACGGTGAGTCCTTCGACCGTTATCAAGACGAGACTGACATTGTTGATAACGGGTGTCTTATCGGGACAGCAAGGTGGTGTTGACAAGGGATACGCGATGCGTCCGAAACGGTGACGAGACTTTCCGATATGGAGAAAAATTCGACGAATATACCGTTAAGGGCAATTGCTAAAAGTCATCTCCAAGTTCGAACACCACAATCAGGCTTGATAATGCAGAAGAATTCAGGATGGATAACAGTGTTTGGATGGATAACAATGTTTCTTAGTTTACGGAGCGCGCAATGTGGTGATTAAAGCAGGACCCTAAAAACTTGAATCATATGTCGTCATTTTTCTGAATACACCTAATGTTGGGAAATGAGATCTCACGAGAATCTCTCCGATGAGAAAGAGGGAACTAATTCCAAGAAAACACAGGAACGTAAGAGACACTCCAGATATATGAAACAGTTTTAAGCGATTTGTTTTGTCGTTTTCGGTTGCGATTGTTGCCAATCCAGAAGAATTTGCATTCAGCCGATGTTTGAGTTTCTTCATCCTTTCATTTCGCAAGATCAACTCCTCATCTTGAAACCATTTGATTGCGAAGCCGTTGGAAAACATTCTATCGACAAACACTTCGAACAGCTCTGTGAACGGGAAATCCTTACTGACCACGTACGATGCAGAAAAACTTCCGAAGTTCTCTTTAGAGATGTATAGCATTGGATTTCCATCAGCATCGGAAAATGTCGTAGCAATAAAGTAGATAGCACCCACAACTGGCAAAACACAGCTAAATTTCCCTTTACGAGCAAGTTTCAAGCACTGAAGAGGGTTAGGATATAACTCTATTCGATCATAGAGCTGCTTGTATTGCCCGCTTTTCGCTGCTGCCAAAGACTCATAGATTGAATTACTGTAATGTAGCAATCCAATCTTGTGTCCCTTAACATCAAAAGCCTTTATCAAGTCATTAAGATTGTCAATTGTAGCTTCTTTCTTCGGGTTAATTAAACGAGCTGTCAATCCTGTCTGAAATAAGACGATAGTGATCAGGCAAAAGACGAGCCATACAGCAACAAAGACTCGATAGACACCTGGAATATCTGGAATAACGGTACTTTGCCACAGGATACTATAGAAAGGAATTCTTGTCGAACTCATTTTTGCCAACTTCCAATTCACATTGGCATTTTTGGACATATCACTGGATTTTACTCGTACGAACAACATAAGGAGGAACATTACGGACAAAATTGTGCAAGTGTTTAAAAGCCAAATCTCGTTGGGAAATGACTCGAAGACACCTGCAAAATTTCGCAATGTTTTGGGAAGGTTGGTGGCAATGATGTGGTGCGAGTGTATCCATGTGCCGATGTAGTTAAACGCAGTGTAAATTCCAATTTGTAGAATATTAGAAGATGCAGCGAACGAGTTTGACAGGATCACATTCTGCAGCCCGCCAGTGTACGAGCCGTTTGCCAGTCTTTCGCCAAAAGTTGACACCTTGACCCACTTGACTTGACCTTTAAAGTGGCCTGCCATTTCTGTAAGCAATTTACCGAAGGCACCGGATATCTGCCGTTCACGATCAACTTTCTTTGGGTAGAAATACATGGGATACACTGACGTATACAATGTTATGGTGGCACCATTTAGTTGTGTCTCCGGACATGGAATCAGATGTACTGGTGTCTGGCGGCGTGCCATAATCCTTTGCCTCATGACACCAACTGGGAAGATAAGAGATTTCCCGCCTGGGCCACAAGCTTGGCACATGCTCATCACGACACGAACATCTCGTGGAGTGATTACCTTTTCTTCTCTGGCAAGGTTTTCTCGTCCAAGTGATATTGTGCTGCGCAATCTCCTGGTCTCTTCATGATCGAGGACTCTGACGGCTTGGTGGAATCGGCTCCAGAAGACAAAGTGACTCTTCTGGCGTCGTTCGGAAGTTATGCTCAATTTGAGAAGCCTGACTCTGAAGCTCCGCAACATATCTGCATATGCTTCTGAAGAGTCCAATCCGTCCATGATATAAACAGCCTGGCATTGGCTGCTTATCTGCGGCGATGCTCTTCTCAGATCAGGCGTCAACTCTTCTTCTGGTTTGGAAAAAAAGAGTAATGAAAAATTGCATGTGTGCCTCATGTTTTGAAGTTCAGCTATTTATTTCAGACGCTGCCTCGATAAGCTCGATCGATGTTTAAAATTGAGGTTCTGCTTGCACCATTGTGTAGGCATGGCTAAAGTTTTCGAAAAATCCAGTTTACAAAAAGGGATATACCTTCCCGTCCGAAACATTAGTCTCACCAGAAAAAATTCAAGAAAAACGAGCTGCACTTCTATCATGTCAAACAAAAAAGATTTTTATAAGATTTTGAAACGCGAACAATTTCATGCGATGATTGTGATTAGCAATTTTTACCTTGATGTGAACAGACCCCAACACCGTGCAATTGCTGTCTGCCATGAGAATTTGAATAGAAGAAGAATGTAGTGTGTTACGATTTTGAAACTGTTTAAAAAAGTGCGACTTCAAATTGAGATCGGAGAGCCTGAGATCTGACTCAAACTATTTCCTCGGAATCGGAAAAATTAATTGGGGAGACGCCGTCCTTCCCCAGCGCCCAATTCGCGCACTGATCAATTACCTTTTCTCGTCCAGCGCCTAATTGTGGCACTTCCTCTAGAATTCAACTCGGAATTTAGTGCGTTGGGAGATGAGCGTTGTCTATCGGTGAATTTTATTGTGACCTGCATGGCCACTGTTCGGAGACATGTTCAGGCAACAATAAATCTGCACGTTGAAAAGATGATCAAATGATAAAAACGTCCTAAAATGGGGTCCGACACAGTCGCAGCGCATTGTACAAAACTGAGACCAATTTAGATCGACTGGGTGACGCACATCCAGATTGGTTTTGAAAATCAGTCGGGGCCTGCACGATTGAAAAGAAACTCAGCGGAATATTGTTCGGTGGCCTTTGAATTGATTTGGGCCTTCAATATTGGACCTTCAACTTTGACTATGTATTTGGTTGTATGCACTCGTGCTTGTGTCCGTTCCTGCTGCAAAAACACCTCGTAGCAGTATTGTTTTCTGATATTGTTTTCTGATATTTTTCTGATATTGTTTTCTGATATTTTTTGATATTGTTTTCTGATATTTTTCTGATATTGTTTTCTGATATTGTTTTCTGATATTGTTTTCTGATATTGTTTTCTGATATTTTTCTGATATTGTTTTCTGATATTTTTTCTGATATTTTTTCTGATATTGTTTTCTGATATTGTTTTCTGATATTTTCTGATATTGTTTTCTGATATTGTTTTCTGATATTTTCTGATATTGTTTTCTGATATTGTTTTCTGATATTGTTTTCTGATATTGTTTTCTGATGTTTTTCTGATATTGTTTTCTGATATTGTTTTCTGATATTGTTTTCTGATATTGATCATTCCTTCCAGTTTTCAATTTCGGCCAACCTTTTTTGCATTTCGACCAAAAGTTCCTGGAGTTTAAAGATTTTTTGTGTCTGTCAGAAACCAGCACCAGAAAACCAGTGTGTCAGAAAGACAAAGGCTCACATGCTTCGGCCAGCGATGGTCGGGGCTGAAAGTAGCGTTGGTTTCTTGTTCGATTTTACGTCAACTTTCAAAAATTATTCTAAAGTTTTGTTAAGATTTTTGTCAAATGAAAAAAACTTGGAGCTCAAGGGTAAATTAACGCATTTCATGAGTCAATGCGAAGGACCGCGCCATCAGCACGAACTTCATCATCTCACAAAATTAGTACCTCCTCACGGACGTGTTAGTTTAACTAAAGTACTCACGTGCTCTATCGTGGTGAAAGGATTCTTCTATTCCCTGATTTCCGAATAGTTCTGCTTTGGGAACAGCAGCCAAAACTAAACTCTTATAAGCATCTGAAAAAATCGCTGCAACAGTGTTCAACTCGTCATTCTTGAATCCGGTATCGTACATCAATATGTTCCAAAGACAGTCTTTCAGCTTTATTTCGTGGTTTGTAATGAACAGTAAATCCAAGATGGGAGTTGCTCGCATTGCTCGGTTACTCAGAGGTATCGTTGGTTGTGACAGGATCGGCTGTGACGCAATGATCGTGGCCAAGAGGTTGAGAGCACCGCCGGTCCAGGGTGATCGGGTCATTTTGATGCTAAAATTTGTTGAACTTATAGGGAATGAACAGGGAAGCACAACTGAATTATGGAGACAAATGACCGATGGTGACAACTGCCTGATGAAGACAACAGGTAAATGGTGACAAGTGATCGATGGAGACAACTGACCGTTGGAGAAAGCTGACTGATGTAGACAACTGGGAGTTGGAGCTATCTGACCTTTGACAACTGCCTGGTGGAGATAACTGGCCAATGGCGACAACTGACCGATGATGGCAAGTGACCGATGGAAGAACTGGATGATGAGGATATCTGACAGATTGTGACTACTGCTTGATGGAGACAGCTGGAATGTCGAGACAACTGGTCGATGTAGACGTCTAACCGATGTTGAGAGCTGACCGATGGAGACAAGTGACCGATGGAGATAACCAGCCGGTAGGAAGAACTGGAAGATGGAGTTATCGCTACAGATTGTGACAAATGCTTGATGTTGACTACTGGAAGATGGAGACAACTGACCGATGGAGGCAACAGACCGATGAAGACAACTGACCAATGGCGACGGCTTATAGGGCCCCAGAAGCTGAAAAAATTTTAAAGTTTGGGTTTATTTAGGTGCAATATTCGTGTTCAAAGAGGCAATTTCCCACCATGGCGAGCCAAAAGCACACACCTGATGGTAGCATGCGAACCGTTTGAGGACGTTTCTGCTCTATTTCTAAGTTCCAAAAGCGACTGCGGCTACTTCCAGTGCTTCGTTCTCATTCTATCATCAAGACAGCGGAATAAGGTGAGGTGAGGCTTTGGTGCGGCACCTCCTGGAGACTCATAAGGTTACCCAGTGTTTCCTTCACAGAAAGCATATGAAGAAATAGAAGAAGCAAGATGGTAACAATGTACGATATGCGATGGTGAAAACAGGCCGATGGAGACAACTGACCGATGGAGACAACTGACCGATGGAGACAACTGACCGATGGAGACAACTGATCGATGATGGCAACTCGCCGCCCCGGAGCCAACAGACCGATGTGTACAACTGCCCAATGGAAACAACTGCATGATGGAGATAGCTGCCTGTGGAGACAAGTGACAGATGGAGGCAAAATGGGCAGTGGCCGGTGGTGATAACAGATCGCTGGAGGCATAATGGAGCGGACAGATGGGGAATTCAAGCTGTGCTGCGTTCGGGATTGCTGTGGTACAAGAAATTTGATGTTGCGGAAAAATGGCGAAATTATGTGCTTCGCAGTACCTGCTGGATTAGTGATAAGCCACAAGTAGCGAGGAATGGATGGGAATAGGGATCCTCAATGGCTGGTAAATACATAGAGTGGTTTTCAAGCTGCATGCGTGACCTAATTTACCAACTTACATTATTGTTCCAAAAAGTGTTTCTTGATTTTGTCCTCTGTAAAAACGCGACATTCCATTGTTTTGAATGCAAGCCAGACGAAATTGACCGTGTGCGGCAATGCTGAAACGGAAATCAACAGCACTGATGTAATTGCAACTGGGTATGTTGGTGGCAACTTTTCTCCTGCCAAACATTACTGAATGCAGACCTGCAAAAGGAACAACGTGCCATGAAAACGTTTTGACAAAAATACAGGGAGGTATTCGAACGGCCAAAAATGTAGTAATGTACTTCACCTCACCTACACTCCTCAGATGTACTTCACCAGATGTACACTTCACCCATGTAATCCAGATGTACTTCACCCATATTCCTCAGATATTGGTTGCTAATCGCTCCACAATCACAGAATCGATTTCGCACAGAGGGAACACATCGGTGTGCACTTATGGATTCTACCAAAATGTGTTCCATAATGGACTTTGCATATCGGGAACACGGCTGTACTTGTAGTACTTTTAGGATCTTCAAAATAAGTTCGAAATGCCACAGCCTATACAGGGAACACACGAGTTTGCTTGCAGTACTTTTT
This sequence comes from Sinentomon sp. SZTP_YWyxl, assembly GCA_030068105.1. Taxonomy (NCBI): domain Eukaryota; kingdom Metazoa; phylum Arthropoda; class Protura; order Sinentomata; family Sinentomidae; genus Sinentomon; species Sinentomon sp. SZTP_YWyxl. The sequence continues at coordinate 8,287 of JASGXE010010912.1, read as the reverse complement.
CGACTCCAGAAAATAAGGTTGGGAACTTGTGTACCTGCAGCACGTTTACGCCATTCTGCATATTCGTAATTTTAGAATCAACCGCCCACAAGACGTTACAGGCACAGAAATGCGGTTCATATGACAATGAATTTGCCAAATGAAACCAATTATTCTCCTGGGAACAGATAATTACTGACTTCCGCAAATACGATAGAATAAGAACTCGGTTTAGGAATACATCTGGAGTAAAGTGGTTAGAGGCAATTTGTGAAACACACAACATTTGCGCAATACGGCAGTATTTGCAATAATTAAGTTGTGTTCTCTCATAATATCATTTCATCAGTCACTAAGCCTTCAATTGCAGCAGCAATTTCAAACTTCGGCTGTAAATGGATGCTCTTTCTGCTTCTGTTTTGCGACACTTTTAGCTTGGTCAACTTTGCCCGGTTTGTGTGTTTCATTTCTCAATGTGGATTTGAACCCGTCGTCAGATGGTAAAGTGCCCTAGACAAGAAGGCATTTGGACCCGTGGTTAGAGGGAAAAGTGCCCAAACATGAAGGCATTTGGGCCCGTGGTTATAAAGTAAAGTGTCCAAAAGAAGAAGGCGTTTTGACTCGTCGTTAGATGGTAAATGTGCCCAAAAAGAAGAAGTCATTTGGACCCGTGCTTAGATGATAAAATCCCCAAAATAAGAAGGCATTTGGGCCCGTAGTCAGATGGTAAAGTGTCCAAAACAAGAATGCATTTGGGCAGTTGTTTAATGGTAGAGTGCCCGAAAGAGAAGGCATTTGGGCCCACGGCTGGATGGTAAAGTCCCCAAAACAAGAAGGCATTTGAGCCCGTGGTTAGATGGTAGAGTGCCCAGAAGGGAAGGCATTTGTGCCCGTGGTTGGAGAGTAAAGTCTCCAAAACAAGAAGGCATTTAGGCCCGTTTTTAGATGGTTAAGTGCCCAAAAGAGAATGCATTTCGGCCCGTGGTTGGTTGGTAAAGTCCCCCCAAAAGATGGGATTTGGGCCCGTTGTCAGATGGTAATAAAATGTCCCAAATAAGAAGGAATTTCTTAAATCGGCATCCTGTATGCTGAGATAGATATGTGATATTTAATGCTTGATATGACTGTCCTAAGAAAAACGTAGCATAAGAAAAGATGTCGAACGTTTTTCGTAATTCCTCGTGACAGTTGAGTTTTTTATCATCTCGTGGTTTTGCATGTGTTCTTTTCGGAAAAGTTGCTTTATTTGGAACGCACTATAGGAAAGCCGATGTTGTATGATATATTGAAACCGTGGCAAAATGGGGTGGAAATCATTATCTCACGGCTCAAGACCGTAGTGGAATGAGGTGGGGTATCATTATCTCACAGCGGGTAGCAAAATATAATGGCTCAAAACCATGATAAAAATGAATGGGGATTAATTGAATCCTTTTTGGGAAAAAGGGCATATTTCCACTTTTTCCCGGATCTGAGTTCGATGTCACCCATGATCTCCGTTCTTCCCATCAACGCTTCAGGTTAAAAAGGCAAATTTTTGCTGACTCCAAATGGATCAAGGGAGTCTGTGAAAAAATCATTTCGTAGAAAAAAGAACATAAATCCAAGAATTATGCCGTTGTTTCTGGAAACGTAAGGAAACATAAAAATGGAAATATGCCCTTTTTCCCAAAAAGGATTCAATTCCACCACGGCTTCAAAACATGATAAAAAACCTGCGGTTTTTGAGGACCATCCAACTATCCGAGAGCCTTCGAACCGATGGATGTAATTTGTGTGCGAAAATGTATTTTGTCCAGCAAGCTCCCATTTGAATATATCGTTGCGTGCACGATTTCCTGTGTCCGATCTGTTTTTAAACGCGTAAATTTTCGTCCGAAAATTTAGCGTTCGCCCTTTGTCGAATCCACCTTTCGTTTCACATACTCCTTGTCTGACCACAAATGAAATTGACAAGCGTTGATCTGAAAAGAGAACGAACCGACGAAGCGATGGACTGTCGTTCCGTTTTTTCGAATAGACAGTTTGTCGTGTCGTCGGTTGTGAACAGGCTGGCGAAAGTTGACATTTACACACCAACACTTGCATGGGAAATGGTGGAGAAAAGTGGGGTGCTGACTTGACGGAAAATTTCGTATCGCCCCGGCAGCGATTATTATTACACTCCGGAGCAACTATAACCCCATGCCTCACATCTTTTATAAGCGGTAGGACAGAGAGCATATTTGCTCCTTGGTGAAAGTTGCACCTCGACATGAATTTCCCACGTTCGAGAGACATGAGAATCACAAAATTGTGATACCAACTTTTCTGGCGAGCAGGCGAAAAGAAGAGCTTCTTCGTTAACTGGAAGCCAGGTATTTATTGATGTTTTGCAGTAGTAAACTGCTCTGGAAATATTCGCAATTGCATTGTAGACGGCGGGATGGCTAGATAAGGACTCTATTTGACTTGAAAAGAAGAGCTTCATCGTTAACTGGAACCCAGCTGTATAGATGTTTTGCCGTAGTAGTCTGCTCTGGATTCGCAATTGCATTGTAGACGGCGAGATGGCTCGAAGGACTCTAACCGTGGGGAGTTCAAGTCAGGATTAAAATTTGCTCCGGTAGCAAATTTTTGACCCTGCTCAGCCACTTTTGAAAATGGTGAGGAAGAGGCAAACATTTGCTGCCGAAGCTAATTTTAATCCTGACTTGAACTCCCCACGGTAATTGACTTGTAAAGAAGTAAAGAAGGCATCCTGCTTTCAGCAAAGGTGGGGATGAGTATAGAAGAGTGAGCAAATGGATGGCAATTTGCGTGAAAAGGAAGAGGCAGACACGCGGTAGAGAGAATTGCAGAGTTTATTGATATAAGCGTAAGAGTACAGATCCTCATGGAAAGGTCAGTGTTTACTACAGTGTTTATTGCCATGCGTAAAACTACAGAGCGCCGCAAAAAGATCATCGGAAATTAAAACTAGTAAATAACTGCCTAAGGCAGAAAAGAATGCGTTGTAATGTTGGATCATTGGAAGTGAAAACTAGATGACTAACAACTACCAAAGGCAGAAAAGATTGCGTAGTAATGTTGGATAATCAGAAGTGAAAACTAGATGACTAAACAACTACCTAAGGCAGAAAAGATTGCGTAGTAATGTTGGATCATTGGAAGTGAAAACTAGATGACTAAACAACCACCTAAGGCAGAAAAGATTGCGTAGTAATGTTCTTACATCGAAAGTGAAAACTAGATGACTAAACAACTACCTAAGGCAGAAAAGATTGCGTAGTAATGTTCTTACATCGAAAGTGAAAACTAGATGACTAAACAACTACCTAAGGCAGAAAAAATTGCGTAGTAATGTTGGATCATTGGAAGTGAAAACTAGATGACTAAACAACTACCTAAGGCAGAAAAGATTGCGTAGTAATGTTGGATCATTGGAAGTGAAAACTAGATGACTAAACAACAACCTAAGGCAGAAAAGATTGCGTAGTAATGTTATTACATCGAAAGTGAAAACTAGATGACTAAACAACTACCTAAGGCAGAAAAGATTGCGTAGTAATGTTGGATCATTGGAAGTGAAAACTAGATGACTAAAAAACTACCTAAGGCAGAAAAGATTGCGTAGTAATGTCATAACATCGAAAGTGAAAACTAGATGACTAAACAACTACCTAAGGCAGAAAAGATTGCGTAGTAATGTTATTACATCGAAAGTGAAAACTAGATGACTAAACAACTACCTAAGGCAGAAAAGATTGCGCAGTAATGTTGGATCATTGGAAGTGAAAACTAGATGACTAAAAACTACCTAAGGCAGAAAAGATTGCGTAGTAATGTCATAACATCGAAAGTGAAAACTAGATGACTAAACAACTACCTAAGGCAGAAAAGATTGCGCAGTAATGTTGGATCATTGGAAGTGAAAACTAGATGACTAAACAACTACCTAAGGCAGAAAATATTGCGTAGTAATGTTATTACATCGAAAGTGAAAACTAGATGACTAAACAACTACCTAAGGCAGAAAAGATTGCGCAGTAATGTTGGATCATTGGAAGTGAAAACTAGATGACTAAAAAACTACCTAAGGCAGAAAAGATTGCGTAGTAATGTCATAACATCGAAAGTGAAAACTAGATGACTAAACAACTACCTAAGGCAGAAAAGATTGCGTAGTAATGTTATTACATCGAAAGTGAAAACTAGATGACTAAACAACTACCTAAGGCAGAAAAGATTGCGTAGTAATGTTGGATCATTGGAAGTGAAAACTAGATGACTAAAAAACTACCTAAGGCAGAAAAGATTGCGTAGTAATGTCATAACATCGAAAGTGAAAACTAGATGACTAAACAACTACCTAAGGCAGAAAAGATTGCGCAGTAATGTTGGATCATTGGAAGTGAAAACTAGATGACTAAACAACTACCTAAGGCAGAAAATATTGCGTAGTAATGTTTGATCATTGGAAGTGAAAACTAGATGACTAAACAACTACCTAAGGCAGAAAAGATTGCGTAGTAATGTTGGATCATCAGCAGAGAAAACTAGGTGACTAAATAACTACCTAAGGCAGAAAAGATTGCGTAGTAATGTTTGATCATTGGAAGTGAAAACTAGATGACTAAACAACTACCTAAGGCAGAAAAGATTGCGTAGTAATGTTGGATCATCAGCAGAGAAAACTAGGTGACTAAATAACTACCTAAGGCAGAAAAGATTGCGTAGTAATGTTGACCACCAGGGCAGGCATGTGCATGTTTCCTAGGTTCACGTATTCTCACTTATGAGTTTATCATATATGTGGCCCATTTCACCGTCATCATCGTCAGAGTCAAAGGAATAATTTGATGGGTCCAGATCAGAGTCATTTTCTGAATTTGAGTCATCTGATGCATCTAGCGGGCCTGAAAGTAAGGGACATTTTACAATTATAACTGAACATTTTACATTTTTTAATACATATGTACCAATTTTACATTTTTGCATTTGCATTTTTCCATTTGCATTTCAACAATTTTCTGAACATTTCACAATTTTCAGCATTTACATTTTTGAATTTATTCTCGTATTTCAACAATTTTCCGTGTGTACCTACATTTCATGAACATTTTACATTTTTATTTTTTCACATTTTTGCATTAACATTTTACACAAACATTTCTACATTTTCTGAACATTTTACAGTTTCTGAACAGGAAGATGATGTTATTTAACGTGTAATCAATGCACCCAGCTCTGCGGGAAGCCGCACATTAATCCAAGCATTACCGGGCATAGGGGTATAGCTAGACAAAACTGGGCGGTGGTATACGAGCAAGGAAAGCATGACACTTTGTCGCAAGCATAAACGTTCTCGACTCGGGTAGATGATTGTCGAGTAGAGAGATTGTCGCACGGGCCAATCGTCGCAAGTGGACAGATAATCGCAAGAAGACAGTTTGTACCAAAGGCGCTCGATGGTGAAAAAATAGAAAAACATATTTCGTTCACATTCCTGATATCCAAAATTTCAATTACCCCCAGCCGAAAATAATTACCAAAAACATAATCTAACGCAACACAACTCTAACGTAACCAAACCTACTCACTCTGTCATCTTGAGACTAACTGCTGGCTGATAACAATCTTGACTTGCTGACAAAGTGTTTCTGCACTCGTCAAAGAGTCAGAACACGATATCCTGAAATGTTTCCATTCTACGCGCGGACACATACCCTGCTGCGCCAAAATCGAGAACACGAGTGCAAGTTATACTTTGACCTTGACCAGTGTAGTGCATTTAAAACAAACGTATTTGCCAGTTAGGTCCATTTTTCTTTTCTCAGATATCGCGAAGTGCAATGATTTTAAAGTAGCAAATGATTTCAGAAGCGCAGTAGCTTCCATCTTCAATGTAATAACCCTTTTCGGGTTTCAACCCTTTGCTTTACCTTTATACTTGAGGATGCCTACTTAAGGATGCCCAGATAAAGGTGTTTTTCACATTATTTGTTCGGATTCGGTCAATTGCTGGTATGGAAAACAAATAATTAATGCGAACAAGGTGAATGACAAATATACAGGGTGGTCCTATATACACGGTCAATTTATGTGCATTGATTAACAGACTCGGTGGTTCGCATGAAATCGACTTTAATTGTTGCAAGTACCAGCTGGTATTGTCTGAGTGGAAGGGGGAGGTGTTTGGGGTGTTTGTGGCTTCGGCGATAATCGCGCATGGTGTTCAAATTGGTTGCCATCTGCAGTCATGCAGTCTTGCAGCCGAGACGCCACACTGAGGCATACATTATTACACACTGGTTATCTAATGAATGATTTCCACCTCTATCGTTTCCTGATGCTCCAAGGGATTGCGGGGTTTGGGTATACAGGGTGATTCAGAAATAGTGGACAAAACTTCGCCCACGTATTCCTCCGGTAATTCTGAACAAAAAAGTCTCAATGAACTAATGTCCGCAAATGCACCGTTTGGCCGTTAAAAGGGATTTCTTTACCTGTCATCTAGCGTACGTGCACTATTCCAAACGCATTTGCGGTCGATCTGAGCATCCTAAATGTGTCAAATTTGACAGCTGGGATCTTGGGTATCACGCGCATTGCTTCACGCTCCACGTTTTACCAAAAAATATCCCGTAAACGAACGGTGGTGCTGTTCAATTGCGAATATTTGCAAATGACTGAACTGTGTTGCGGGTCAAGTTTCAATTTCCGCCATCGTAAGCATATCAGATATTTCGCAGCTGTTCTATGGCATAAAGAGACGAAAAAGGCTAATTAAGCGAGCCACTCCTCCAAAACCTGTCCTGGAACGGTCCAAAACCTGTCCTCCTTGCGAAGGGTGTCAGCTTGTACTTGGACATTCATTGTGTTGACTTTGTTAATTGGAGCTCCAAACAATGTGGTACCTGCTCTGACGGCTAAGGCATCCAGGACAGGTTTTGGTAGCATGGCTCGTTTAATTGGCCTTTTTCGTCTCATTGTGCCACAGAACAGCGACGAAATATCTGATATGCTTACGATGGCAGAAATTGAAACTTGACCCGCAACACAGGTCAGTAATATGATAATACTCGCAATTGGACAGCACCGCCGTTCGTATACGGGATGATTTTTGGTAAAACATGGAACGTGAAGCAATGCGCGTGATAACTAAGATCCCAGCTGTCAAGTTTGACACATTTGGGACGCTCAGATCGTCCGCAAGTGCGTTTGGAAAAGTGCACGTACGCTAGATGACAGGTAAAGAAATCCCTTTTAACGGCCAAACGGTGCATTTGCGGACATTAGTTCATTGAGACTTTTTTGCTCAGAATTACCAGAGGAACACGTGGGCGAAGTTTTGTCCACTATTTCTGAATCACCCTGTATAAACCTGCCACCGGATGTATCCCCACATGAAAAAACCTATCGGAGTCAAGTCTGGGGACATTGCGAGCATTTCAATGGAGCCGCGTCTTCCGATTCAATGGTTTGGAAACGTTTAGTCCATAAAGGCTCGCTCTTGTAGAAAAAATGAGAGAGCTCCCCGTCTTACTGCCAGTAGCAAACATTTCCTACGGAAAAGAGAAAAAACAAACACAAGAGGAAACCAACAACAGATTACGAAACTGACCGGGTAGCTATAGCTGAGACACCCTGTGCATATGTTCCTTTTTGGCAAAATGTGTTACCAGTGTGTCAGGTGTTGGTTGGAATTCATGCTATCAAAACATTCGTAAACCAAACATATTTTCGCAAGATCGGATCAGTTGTTTACGAGCATTAACGCCATTAGAATTCTATCAATATTTTATTTGAAATTGTAAAAAAATATTTTATATAAAAAAATCCACAATACAAGCAAATACTCACCGGGATTTTGTAGAAGACTGTCAACAAGCACAGTTTTAGTTTGGCCAACAGCTGTCCGATTTGGGATCGTGACTATTAAAACATAATAAAATGTAAATATTATGCTACTTTTAGTCAATTTTACTGTCATCGCGTTCATAAACATTGTTTCTTTGAGGTTGTTTTTCTCATAGAGTTGTTTATCAGCACGTCTACCTGCTTGACATTATGTTGGATCTTATCGCAGTCTGATGGTGCCGCATGAGTTTTCCTTCCTGTCAAACACCACCGGAGGATTTATTTTTCTGACAGTGGGTCGGTTTCCTTGGACTGTCAGGGTTCAATCATGTCTGCTCACAATCGATGCGTGCAATGCTGGACGAGTTATTGGGTACCAACAGGAACGGCGAGATTCATGGGCAAGTCGTATAGTTTGAAATCCGAAGAATTAATTTTCAGATAATATGGGGAGAAAAACAGAACA
>JASGXE010010911.1:0-14796 GCA_030068105.1 Sinentomon sp. SZTP_YWyxl | reverse complement strand
TTGACAGGCATGCAACAAAATACTTTGGATGAAACTTAAGGTACGAAACAGGTTCAAGAGGAAGTTGATTCAAACAGACATTCTGACAGTGACCAAGAAGAAATATTGCATAATGATCTGACAAATCAAGGGTTATCGTACCACAAATGCTAATCTCTAATAATTGCGCCAATGAATTACTTAGGCAAACATGGTCAATGGTTGTGCATGAAGCATTTGATACTCTGGTAGGCACAGTGATAACCTGTGTAATGTTATAAGATTTGAGCAGAGAGATGTAACGCTGGCTATATAAAGAAACCACTCTCACATCAATGTTTGTGTCACCAACTATAATTTGGTCAAGACCCATTTGGGTGCAGTTCCAGCAGTGATTGTCAAGGAAATCAAGGAAACCACTACAAGGTGCAGAAGGGGAACGATATAGCCCCAAAAGGGATATTGTTTTAGAATGATTTGAGCTGATTTTAAGTGTAAAAAGAAGACTAATGGCCTCAATCTGATCCACAGGTGATAAACAATGTATTGAAGTGTCAGACACTGTGACACAATCACTGTAATAAATGACAATCCCACCAAATCTGGATAAAGGTCTAGGGTTGCTAATCATTTTGTATCCAGGTAGGTCAAAAATATTGACACTATTGTTGCCTGACAAAAATGTTTCGGACAAAACAATGAAGGTAGGCTTAAATGGCAAACGTTGCAATTGTACAACTAATTCATTGAAGTGACTGGCCAACCCCTTAATGTTAAGGTGGAATAAACAAAATCCAAAGGAGGTTCTAGCTAAGGGGAGAAAAAATGAGGACAATCCAGACATAGAAAATTCGACTGAGGTAACATTCAAATCGGGCTCGAAAGGCAAAATATCATCAGTATCCGACATAATGCAAGGAGCAAATATTTAATCTTGCCAAATACACAAGAATCAATTGTTGTTGTTGAGAACCAAATCATCATCGGATTTCACCTCTAGTATCCCGGCAAGTTCATCTTTCCTCAGAAAAATACGACAGTTCTTGATCCACAGGAACTTGAATGAGTGAGCTTTCTTAAACTGAAGACACTTGTTATAGAGTTGACGTTTTTCCGGTGGGAGGTGCTCACTGACGTAGAATTGCATAGGAGAGGTGTTGCTGGTGGTAAGTCCAAGATGAGATGTATTTATCCTATTCTTTTTGGCAGCAACCAAAAACCGGTCGCGGGCAGAACGCCGAGAAAATTTGGCTACAATGGGACGGATCGAGGCACCCCTGACCGGAAGACGATGCACAACGCTGAGGTCATATCCAGATATGTCACAATTTGCCGCAGTGGCCATCTTAATTACATCTTCTAATTTTTCATCCTTTGACTCAGGAACTCCGCGGATCAGAACATTGTCACGATAAAGGTACTCCTCGTGTGACTTCACAGATTCTCTTGATTGGGCAATTTCGGACTTCATAATGATATTATCACGAAGGACATGGTCATAGTTCTTTTCCAGAGTGCACAATCGACCAAAGACCTCATGTAGTTTATTTTTTTTTTTTTTTCTATTTTATTATTCCTCATATTTTATTCAAGTTTAAAGTGGTGCATGCACATTCCCGTCCAAGGATACATCGTTTGCTCATTCGAAGAGAGTAGTTGATGAAAAAAAAAACGAAATAATTGAAATATTCCTCTTACCACAATGTTATTGGTGAATGGTGAGCGGAGATGCACAACACAACAATATCAGACATCGGTGCAGGAGCAGGAGCCAGGTAGCGTCAAAACCAGTTGCATGAAGTGAAGCACCAAAGAGTCAGATTATAAGGCAAGTCTCATTGTAAACAATAATCAAATGCAGTATCCCTAGACAGTGAGTGCACATGCAAGCACAAAAAAATGGGAAAAAGAAATGAGACAAGATAATTAATTTACTGTTCAAATAACAATGATCACAAAGTCGGAAGGAAACAATTTTTTACAAAAATTATTAATGGCATCGTGGAACTGCAGACTCATAAAATGCACCGATTTGACGAGATCTGTCAGAGATAGTTCTTTATCATCCGGTAGGCCAGGTGGCGGCAAGCCAGTGAAGGTAGTTGGCACAGCTGCAATACCACCATTAGCTGTTGATGTGTACAGCAGCCCATGAACTTGAGATTGAACAGTCGGAGAACCTGAGGTTGCATTGCATGATTGACCATGGCTTCCGCAACTGTCGTTTCTAGTATTATACGTGAGTTTTCTACGTATAATACGTCGTATTATACGTACGTATAAAAGTGTTTTATACGTACGTATTATACGTGTGCAAAAATTCAACATGTGTGACACATGACTTTAGGGTGGAATTTAACAAGGAATTCAATTCTGAAGTTATTTCACAACTCAGGGCAGTGTAGGAGGAATTAAGCCAAAAAAAGTTGTCGGAAATGATGACGGTCACAGGAAGAGACAACCACAACAGCTCAAATTGCATTTTTAGATTTTTGTCGAAAATGATGGCTTTGGATCAGCAGGCAATATGACCACATCAAGAGGTTTTAAAACAAAGTCACAAAAATTAAAACTTAGCTGTTCACAATATCACATCCCATCACTAAATCCATTCAAAATGCAGACCACCGCTTAGCCTATGTGGGCTGTGGACAAAAATCAAGAAAAAATTGCCACTTTCTCCCAAATTTTCATCCGAACTAAAAATTCCCTGGATACTTCGCTCTGCCGATGATACAAACATCGATGAACCATAAGCTGTCCAAGTAGGTACTCAAATGCCAGAATTCTCACCCGCATCCCACAGCTGGATTCTTGCTTGCATCTGGCAGGATTTTGGTAATCCTTTTGTTTTTTTTTTGTCAACATTTGCAGTTCGTACGGGATTTTCTGCCTCGTGCTCTGCGCTTATCTTGTGCAAACGTTTTTCTTTAGACTACACTACCAAAAAGTAAAAAAAGCAGAACAGGCTCTCATGTCATAAAGTCAATTATCAATGGCGAACAGCAAAGTTCTCGGAAAACAGCAAAGTTCATCAACCTGGGGAAGGGAAGGGAGGGAAGTGAAGGATACGCGACCGTCTGCTGCATTATCTGTAAGGATGAAAGGGTTAAAGTAAGGAGGAGACAGGAGTTCGGAAAACATACCGTCGGACAGGTAGCTCTTAATGAGGCATAGAGGCAAGCCTCGTACCCCATAGTGTTCCAATTTGGTAATTAATATTTCATGATTGACAAGATCAAAGGCTTTGGATAGATCAAGTGAAACACCACACACAAAATTACCAAGATCAAAGTTTTTGAGAATAAAGGATGTAACGGATGATATGGCCTCAGAAGTAGAATAGCTTTTTCGGAAGCCATACTGCCTGCTGTGAATGGACCCATTTTGCTGTAGAAAGGCATAAAGACGGACATGAAGCAATTTTTCAACAATTTTATTGAGTGAAGGCAAGACGGCAATAGGGCGATAATTACCTGGGTCAGATCTGCATCCTTGCTAACAAAAATTGGTGTGACGCGAGCTAGTTTAAATGCATCAGGATAGACACCCGTAGAAAATATTTGATTGCACAAATGTGAGATTGGCTTAGCTAGCTGCGTTAAGCCCAGCTTTAAATCCCGCGAAGAAATGTTGTAATAATCATTGCCTGTGTTGGACAATGCTCCAATGACATGTGCAATTTCAGTGGCATCAGAAGGCCTTAGAAAAAAGGTTGAACCCACTGGCCGCCCTAAAAACGTAGATGGTCTGATAGTAGGAGTCCCGCCACCAGAGCTTGCATGTGATGTATTAACATTGGCATTTGTGAGCACAAGAGATGTGCTTACGTTGGCAAAAAATTTATTCAAACTGTTTGCCATAGAAAATTTTTCTTGAATAGATACCCCATCTATTATTAAGTTATCAATCCCTGGTGATGAGCGTTTACGACCCAGAACAGCATTAAGGTGCTCCCAGATTTTACGAGGATTGTTTCGGCAGGAAAAAAACAGTTTTGCATAATAATTCTTTTTTGCCACTCGTAATAAAGTCGTGACCAAATTCCTGTGTTGCTTATACCTATCGAAAAGATGCTGATCAGTTGGAGACTTCTTATGACGGTAAAAGAGCCTGTCCTTAGTTTTAATAGACTGAAGAAGATCTGCAGTAACCCAAGGTTTTCTAGGATATGCGTATTTGTTGCTGCCACGCGAACGGTTAGTGACATGGCGCATAGCAAACGTTTTAGCCCTAGAGATCAGGTCAAGTAAACAGAGGGCTAAGACATTTGGGTCGGTAGTGTTATAGAAAGAAACCCAATCAACATTTGACAGGCATGCAACAAAATACTTTGGATGAAACTTAAGGTACGAAACAGGTTCAAGAGGAAGTTGATTCAAACAGACATTCTGACAGTGACCAAGAAGAAATATTGCATAATGATCTGACAAATCAAGGGTTATCGTACCACAAATGCTAATCTCTAATAATTGCGCCAATGAATTACTTAGGCAAACATGGTCAATGGTTGCGCATGAAGCATTTGATACTCTGGTAGGCACAGTGATAACCTGTGTAATGTTATAAGATTTGAGCAGAGAGATGTAACGCTGGCTATATAAAGAAACCACTCTCACATCAATGTTTGTGTCACCAACTATAATTTGGTCAAGACCCATTTGGGTGCAGTTCCAGCAGTGATTGTCAAGGAAATCAAGGAAACCACTACAAGGTGCAGAAGGGGAACGATATAGCCCCAAAAGGGATATTGTTTTAGAATGATTTGAGCTGATTTTAAGTGTAAAAAGAAGACTAATGGCCTCAATCTGATCCACAGGTGATAAACAATGTATTGAAGTGTCAGACACTGTGACACAATCACTGTAATAAATGACAATCCCACCAAATCTGGATAAAGGTCTAGGGTTGCTAATCATTTTGTATCCAGGTAGGTCAAAAATATTGACACTATTGTTGCCTGACAAAAATGTTTCGGACAAAACAATGAAGGTAGGCTTAAATGGCAAACGTTGCAATTGTACAACTAATTCATTGAAGTGACTGGCCAACCCCTAATGTTAAGGTGGAATAAACAAAATCCAAAGGAGGTTCTAGCTAAGGGGAGAAAAAATGAGGACAATCCAGACATAGAAAATTCGACTGAGGTAACATTCAAATCGGGCTCGAAAGGCAAAATATCATCAGTATCCGACATAATGCAAGGAGCAAATCAGGGTTGTTTGTTTTAAAACAAATTGTTTTAAAACATTGTTTCAAACACGTTTTAAAACAAGGCTTTGAAAAAAAACATTTTTGTTTAAAAACAGTTTGTTTTAAAACAAAAACAGGTGTTTTTTATCAAATTGTTTAAAAACAAATTTTTCCTTTGGAAATGGGCTAATTTTGACACCAGTAACATTTCCAAAAAAAATTTTATTTTGTTAAAAAAAACATGTTTTTTTTTTTGCTTCTGTACCTACATGATATGTCACATCTACCGAGTCTATTAGCAGGTCAAAAATGGCAGTACCTAACCAGAAATGAATCAGAAGATGAACAATATCATGAAAAAAATAATTTTACTGAACAAATTTCACCGAACAAATAGTTTTTTAACTTGGTGGGTACCAACTAAAGTCCAAAGCACAATTATTTGAAAAATAACGAACAAAAACGGAATTTTGCTCCAGGTTGCCTTGATCCTGTTCACCAAAACTTTCACTTATCAACTCCAGCTGTCCGGTGATTAAGTTCCACTGAATATGTGGAACATCAAAATCACTCCGATCTCTCATTTTCCACAGTTTTTTGCCTTTTCTCACTCCATAATCATGTCCACGTCACACTATCACAAACCTCAAAATCTCACACACCCTCGAAACTTAACCAACCACTTGATGGTGTGCTCATTTCATTGAAAAATGACTTGCAAGAAAAAACAATGGATAGGCCTATTCAAAACATGTGACAATACCTACAACATGGCCGACTGTTTAAATGTTCTCTACTGCATTTATGTTCGACCAATTTCTATGATGCACCATCTGCATCTGTACCCAAAATCGATAGATTCTGAAATGGAATGTCACAGGTCATCGCAAAATTCCATGTTGTCACCCAGTGTCGTTATGTTGTTCCCAAGAACATAGTTTATGGCAATGTTCCTTTTGGTTCAACTTTGGGAACATCCACATCATTCTATTCTGCCCTATTTCTATTTTTGATCATGAACTTTATTTATTTTTAAACCGCGAATGGTTTGGCATGTCATGTTTGTCCAGTTGCCAGAAACCAAATAAATACCTTGAAACACGAAACACCATGAAGAAGGAGCAGGCAGGTGATCAGAAATTAGAAGAAAAACAGTATTTTGATAGGACTCATTGGCAAGTGTTTGTTTCTGTCTGGTAACCTCTTGAGAAATTATTATCCCACCACAAATGATATGACCAAAGCATCAAACAAAACTCATGCATTTTATGATCTTGGATGGAAGGAAAATAAAAACAGGGACCTATGCAAATAAAATAGGTACTGACTCAGAAGGGAGATACCTAGTAGAGAGTTAAAATGGAACAGCATACCAAGGCACTCGCACAAAAAACAAAAAAAAAACAACCAGATTGGAAAACAAATACCTATGAGTCCAGCAAATGCTGAGTGCCTATTTGAATGGTGTAATATTAAAAACAAGAATTCTCAAATATTTTTCATGATTTTGGGAACATAACTAGTAACAGGAAGCATTGCACTTGACTTGCCAATTGTTGACGGGCAATTTTCATTGAAATAGGCCTAATTCTCAAAATTTCCGGTAATTTTCGTTGAACCTAGGTACCTAAATTTCCTGGGAATTTGTAAATATAATAATTCCCTTTAGTTTTGAACTTTTGACACTCAAAAACAAACAGGAAAACAAAACGATAGAGGATGTGTACGCGGAATTAGGAAATATTTAAGCTTTTATCAACACCTGATTCCTGAACAATTTTCTCTTGGGGTATATGGCCTATGGTGAATTGTTTTATATAGGTATTTCTTTTTATCATTATCATCACACTTGTTGGTTAATTTGGTTAATTGGTTAATTTTATCATTAACCAATAACCTAATGGTTATTGGTTAATGATAAAATTTGCCGTGGTTGGTTAAAATTGGATTGTATTTCATCATAATTCTTGCTATTTTGTTGACTTTTTGAACAATGATAAAATTATAGAAAGAAATGAATAGAATCCAACACAAATTCCAAGAATTTTGGAATATCTCCAGGAATATTTATGCACCCCGAATCCCAAACGTTAGCCATTGACGCAAATTCCAGCACATCAAATGAGTTTATTCACGTACCCGCCATATCGAACCGCGAGTGAAGTTGAGGAGCTAGACGTGCATTGTGTGCGCAGAATTATCTGGTATCTGGCAGTGGCCAATGGGCAAATTCGATTTGTTTTTGCCTGCGTACTGCCCAGGGTATGTTGCTGCATTCACTCGGGCTTCTCTCAAAGTTTTAAAAGAAAAAGGAAAAAAAAATTGTTTTAAAATGCCTTGTTTTAAAACAAAAATCATGTTTTAAAACAAGTTTTTTTTCTAGCTGTTTTAAAACGAAAAAAGTGTTTTAAAACATCCATTTTTGTTTTAAAACAAATGTTTTGTTTTTTTTCAAATGTTTCGTTTTTTTTGCAACCCTGGAGCAAATATTTAATCTTGACAAATACACAAGAATCAATTGTTGTTGTTGAGAACCAAATCATCATCGGATTTCACCTCTAGTATCCCGGCAAGTTCATCTTTCCTCAGAAAAATACGACAGTTCTTGATCCACAGGAACTTGAATGAGTGAGCTTTCTTAAACTGAAGACACTTGTTATAGAGTTGACGTTTTTCCGGTGGGAGGTGCTCACTGACGTAGAATTGCATAGGAGAGGTGTTGCTGGTGGTAAGTCCAAGATGAGATGTATTTATCCTTTTCTTTTTGGCAGCAACCAAAAACCGGTCGCGGGCAAAACGCCGAGAAAATTTGGCTACAATGGGACGGATCGAGGCACCCCTGACCGGAAGACGATGCACAACGCTGAGGTCATATCCAGATATGTCACAATTTGCCGCAGTGGCCATCTTAATTACAACATCTTCTAATTTTTCATCCTTTGACTCAGGAACTCCGCGGATCAGAACATTGTCACGATAAAGGTACTCCTCGTGTGACTTCACAGATTCTCTTGATTGGGCAATTTCGGACTTCATAATGATATTATCACGAAGGACATGGTCATAGTTCTTTTCCAGAGTGCACAATCGACCAAAGACCTCATGTAGTTTATTAATGGCATCGTGGAACTGCAGACTCATAAAATGCACCGATTTGACGAGATCTGTCAGAGATAGTTCTTTATCATCCGGTAGGCCAGGTGGCGGCAAGCCAGTGAAGGTAGTTGGCACAGCTGCAAGACCACCATTAGCTGTTGATGTGTACAGCAGCCCATGA
The DNA here is from genome assembly GCA_030068105.1 of Sinentomon sp. SZTP_YWyxl. NCBI lineage: Eukaryota > Metazoa > Arthropoda > Protura > Sinentomata > Sinentomidae > Sinentomon > Sinentomon sp. SZTP_YWyxl. Next base: position 6,347 of record JASGXE010010911.1, on the reverse strand, counting down.
ACTTGAGATTGAACAGTCGGAGAACCTGAGGTTGCATGATTGACCATGGCTTCCGCAACTGTCGTTTCTAGTATTATACGTGAGTTTTCTACATATAATACGTCGTATTATACGTACGTATAAAAGTGTTTTATACGTACGTATTATACGTGTGCAAAAATTCAACATGTGTGACACATGACTTTAGGGTGGAATTTAACAAGGAATTCAATTCTGAAGTTATTTCACAACTCAGGGCAGTGTAGGAGGAATTAAGCCAAAAAAAGTTGTCGGAAATGATGACGATCACAGGAAGAGACAACCACAACAGCTCAAATTGCATTTTTAGATTTTTGTCGAAAATGATGGCTTTGGATCAGCAGGCAATACGAGGGGCGTTCAATATGTTTCAGGCTTTGCACAGAAATTTTTAATTTATGGCGTTTTCCTCTCATGACATCAAAATTTGGTTTATTCTAAGATGCTGGTTTGAATTTCAGATTAATCTGATGCAAATTACTCATGTTATCGCCATTTGAAATGAACACACCAGAAGCGGCCAAAATGAACAATTTGCTCAAATAAGAAAGTGGCTTTTTTCAGAGGAACACAAAATTCCATAATCTGGCTCACTGGGACCAAGTTCTGACTGGAGAAGTGCATTAATGAAGATTACAGTATCATCATTTATGCACTTCTGCAGTCAGAACTTTGTCCCAGTGAGCCAGATTATCGAATTTTGTGTTCCGCTGAAAAAAGCCACTTTCTTATTTGAGCAAATTGTTCATTTTGGCCGCTTCTGGTGTGTTCATTTCAAATAGCGATAACATGAGTTATTTGCATCAGATTAATCTGAAATTCAAACCAGCATCTTAGAATAAACCAAATTTTGATGTCATGAGAGGAAAACGCTATGAAATAAAAATTTCTATGCAAAGCCTGAAACATATTGAACGCCCCTCGTATGACCACATCAAGAGGTTTTAAAACAAAGTCACAAAAATTAAAACTTAGCTGTTCACAATATCACATCCCATCACTAAATCCATTCAAAATGCAGACCACCGCTTAGCCTATGTGGGCTGTGGACAAAAATCAAGAAAAAATTGCCACTTTCTCCCAAATTTTCATCCGAACTAAAAATTCCCTGGATACTTCGCTCTGCCGATGATACAAACATCGATGAACCATAAGCTGTCCAAGTAGGTACTCAAATGCCAGAATTCTCACCCGCATCCCACAGCTGGATTCTTGCTTGCATCTGGCAGGATTTTGGTAATCCTTTTGTTTTTTTTTTTTGTCAACATTTGCAGTTCGTACGGGATTTTCTGCCTCGTGCTCTGCGCTTATCTTGTGCAAACGTTTTTCTTTAGACTACACTACCAAAAAGTAAAAAAAGCAGAACAGGCTCTCATGTCATAAAGTCAATTATCAATGGCGAACAGCAAAGTTCTCGGAAAACAGCAAAGTTCATCAACCTGGGGAAGGGAAGGGAGGGAAGTGAAGGATACGCGACCGTCTGCTGCATTATCTGTAAGGATGAAAGGGTTAAAGTAAGGAGGAGACAGGAGTTCGGAAAACATACCGTCGGAATGTGGATGGGGCCTAGTCATATAGCATTCAATAACAGACTGATAACAATCACACAGATGCAACCACTCAAGAACACCCCCAAGAAAGCATCATCAACCGTTGCACACCACACCCATGCACAATCTTAAGATAGGTATGCAAAATAAAAATGAAACATCCGAAAAGATGAAAGAAAACGAAATAGGTGATGAAATTAATGATTGTGATGAAACATGATGTGATAAAACGATGGTGCCAATGATTGCATGGTTACCCAGTGCATTACGATAGGCCTTCACTCCAATGCTGTATGCATTAGTACTTAGGTGGTTTCAAGCATGTGTGCTTGCCATTTACTGGCTGTCACTGCTGAGTCGTTTTTCTGGTGATCACAGAAATCTGGACCTCCAGGCTGTTAGACCAGAAAGAGAATTGGCACAGGAATATTAAGTCGGCCCGATGAAGTTGGGTGAGGCAGCTCTGGATTGAATCTGTCAGCCAAGATTTCTGGGTCAACCCCCTCTTGTTATGGTAGAAGCTTCCCTTGCAAATGAATGAAGGTTGCAAAGGTGTAACAAAGCATGAGGTTGGTTTTTGGCACTTTCTCATTGCCATCATTATTGCATCCGTCTGTTGCTTACAAGGTTGTCGCCAGAGTGATGTCCTATTTGACATTTTTGGTTTTCTGTGCACTTCTCTTTTTTACCTACCAGGCACATGAGGTATGAGGTCCATGCATCTAAACCTAGGTATATTATAAAAGATGTAGGAGTAAAAATTCCAATTTGGCAGCATCATCTTTCATATGGTTGGTGCACGTACAATTTTTGAAATGCATTTTGCAAGAGCATACTGCTCTTTGCGAACATCCTGTCCTGTTTTATTTTCATTTGTCGGGCGTTATCAAGCCCTGATCTGCAGACTGCTCGGCGTGAATAAAACTCGCCTTGAATCGGCAGTTTGCGATTTTAATATATATTATTAAAAAAAAAAAATATAAATAAAAAAAAAAATATTTTTTCGTATATGAGGGCACTCGCCTATGCTGGCCTTTCCTATCAGCCGAGTGCCGGTGAGGTGCCTGGAAAAGCAAGGCACTGGTTCGCTGCCGCGGTCGGGTGAAGCTCATGTGGGACGGCCTTGAAACCGGAGCCACAGGCCCGGAAAACTGCTCGAAGGAAGCAGATTAAAACTGCCTGGAAAAGGCAGGGGAAGACTGCCAAGAAGGCAGGTTTGAAAACCGGCAGAGCCGGGATTTTTTTTCCCAAGCAAAGCTTGCATGAATTTGCCATGACCCGAACTTGAGATAGCCTGGGCCGGGAGCGACCGGGCCGTTGCCGAACGGAAGCCTCTCCCTTTTACCCAATGCTCTATTCCACCGCCATGCGAATGCTAGCTGGAGTGGCGGTATATAAATTATTGGTGCTGCTAACCACGCCTCTGGCAGTCCGAAGCCTGCAAGCGCCCTTTGTTGGCGTGAGTTGGGACGGGCAGTCACCATGAAAATACTAAGGGGACTCTGCTCCTCGAAATTTTACAATAGTGTGTGGCTAATACAACCTTGTGTAGCCAACTTGAAAGCAATTGCGAGGCTTCACTGGTCAACTGTTTTATATTTTTTTTTTCTTGATGATGAAGCTTGTAATTATTTTAGTGTAATAAAAAAAGAATGTTATCATGTTAAAGAGCAGCTTTTTCTGCAAAAAATGAGGTGTCACATGACTTAAGTTTTATACGTTTTCTACGTGTATTATACGTACGTATTATACGCACGTATTATATGTGGAGTTTTATACGTTTACCCATCCCTGGTTGTAGCTAGCCGATTTTCATCATGGGTGACTTCAACCTCAATGTCCTGCCTTGTCCAGCAGACTGTGTTTATCCTGAAGGATTGCAACGCCTATGTGACAGGTTTTCTTTGAGCCAGGCTGTGAACATTGTCACTAGACCCACTGACATGCTTGAGCCGAATGTTGGAACAGCTATTGATCTTATTTTTCACTGTCCACAGTCAACAGCAATGTCAATCAAATCCTTTATAGACATGAGTGACCACTTTATGATAAGTGCCTGTTTCCAGGTTGATTGTTGTGCACCTCCCCCTCTCCCTCCCACCAAAGTGACCTTGGCTTGGCCGCACATATCTTTTTGACAAATATGACAGGGATGCTGTCGATAGATTACTTGACTTTGCTCTACTTGACTTCTGTAATCTTGATCCCATAGTTGACCAGCTCTGGACTGAATTCAAGACAGTTTGCACTTTGACCATTGATCACTTTATTCCTAGGCGTAGTGTTCGGAGTGAGGGAATATTCCCAAAATTCCCGGGAATATTCCCGGAATATTCCCGCCCCTCTGGGAAAGTTCCCGATGGAATATTCCCGGGAATATTCCCAAAATTCCCGGGAATTTTCAATGAAAATTCCCGGGAATATTTCCAGTCTCATATTGATTTTTCTGACTGTTTTTGACTTTGAAAAGTTTCCAAGGGAATATTCCCGGGAATATTCCCAAAATTCCCGGGAATATTCCCAAAATTCCCGGGAATTTTCATTCAAGATTTCCAGCAAAATTCTTGCATGTGAATATTTCACATTAAAAATTACACCAAGGTAATTGCGAGTCCTTTGACTTTTTGTCTCCAGAGCAGCCAGCGTTGGGCATAAAAGGGGTACCTAAGGGGTTGGACTTTGATAAGTGTATTTTCTGCTATAAAGGGGTGAGGATGGCTGCTCTCCTAAAATTTAATTGTTGTGGGCTTGCTCTCCCCATTAAGCCGTTTTGCTCCTTTTGCTTGTCTAAGTTCAACCCAAGGCTGTGAATGTGTAGCTTTGTTTTTGCCATAAATCTGGTGAAATCTTACCCTAGATTACCCCAAGAGCAAAAAACCAACTTCCATCTACTTCTTTACGACTGTTGAACATTATGCAATATCCACACATCTTTGCAGCACCAATTCTACATTCTACATGTAGGTTGCCAGCTGACATTTTAAAATTAAAACATAATCTTTGTCACTTTGAAAAAAATTGAAAAATTGGAACAAATTCTTTTTGTTGGCCCAAAGCGTATAGGTACCTACAACTTCCCTTTGTATCTTTTGGTGTGCAGGTTAGACCCAGTCTGCCCACACAGTTCCAACGCGAGCAATCGGCAGGCAATTTCAACACAAGATTTTGTTAGTAAAAGCTACCAAAAGCAGACATGAGCCTGCAGTCGCGAACTCTTGATCATGCCATCATGCTTGATGCTCGTCAAGAAGGAGCATATGGTTATAAATTTTTACCAACAAGTCTCTGAGTCGGGAGCAGCCCCACACGATGATTTCAAGAGAGCAAAACTGCTCACTGTTGAACGAACTCTGCCAAGTAAGCAGGTACCTACCTAAATGAGAAGTATGATTTTTCGGATAGAAAATTAGTTCAAAAGAAAGAAAAATTGGAATTTAAAAAAGCCATTCCGCAAACAGGCCATGAATAACCGGGTTTAAAAATCCCCCAGAATTTACTCTGAAAATACGCCGCCATAGATTTGCCCTTATTTGCCCAATATTCCCGGGAATATTCCCAAAATTCCAGGGAATATTCCCAAAATTCCCAATGAGGGAATATTCCCGGGAATATTCCCAAAATTCCCGGGAATTTTCGTTTGTTCCCAAAATTCCCAAAAGAGGAATATTCCCGGGAATATTCCCTCGAAAATAAATTCCCGGGAATTTACGAACACTACCTAGGCGGGATCCAATTAAAATTAGAAATCTGTCCTTCCCACCTTGGTTTAATGCCAGTCTTCGCCAAAAATACTTCAAAATGTTAAACCTTTTTTCTTCCTGCTCCTCAAACCAGAATCTATTCCCTCTTTATGCTGCTGCTTTAAAGGATTACCACTGCTGCTTTAAAGGATTACCAAAACAATCTGAATTTTTTTTTTTTTTTTTTTTGAAACTGTTGGCCTCTCAATATATTTTCAGGCCATTATTTTTTGTCATTTGTTTTTTTATTTTTTCCATAATTCCACGAGTTAACAATCAAATGCTCACATCAAACATTGCCAAAAATATTTGAAGTAATTAGCCACAACACAAGCAGGAAATCATACGGTGGCAAGCGATGATCAAGATATTTTTTTGTTTTTAGGCGATTTCAAAATTCAAAAATCAAATTTTCTCCAATGACAAATGCATGCACACCCATAGTCAGGGAATACCAGAAGCATTGCCCACAAAACATGCAAAAAAAAAAAAAGCCAACATGTAGGTACTTACTCAATCATGTGAGAAGAGGAGCATTTCATTGAGGCACGCTTTGTTCAGAAACTTGCAATCAATGATGTCATCACATCAAAGCAGTTTTGGAAGTTCCACAATAGCAAAACTTCCAGTCAAGGTCCCTCTGGTGCCAATGCTGGGTCGAGTAGCTGTTTTGCTTTGGCTCTGAAGAGCTATCTCAACCCAAAGATTCCTGCTGCATCCACTGTCACCCACAACCGAGTTCAAGCTTTTCTCCGTGATGCTGATTTGATTTCCCTGGAAGCGGTGGTTAAAGCGATCAAAACATCAAAGAACTCCACTTTCAATGTCATTGATTCCATACCTAAGGCATTCCTTAAAAACCACTGCGACAAACTAAAAACTTTCCTTTTTGTGCTCTTCTCAGTATCCTTGGCCCAAAATGTAATCCCAAATGATTGGAAAATGAGTATCGTGATACCACTAGCTAAAGGTGGCCAGCCTCTTTCCACTACCTCCTTCCGACCAATAAGTCTTTTCTTATCCGACACTATTCCCACGC
>JASGXE010010910.1:0-13806 GCA_030068105.1 Sinentomon sp. SZTP_YWyxl | reverse complement strand
GGGATCCAGAGGCTTTCAACTTGACCCTTTGAAACAGTTTTGAATCGACGAGATATTGTTTCGGTTATTGCCGGTCCGCATCAGACCGTGGAGAGATCTGATTTTTTATACGAATCCCTTTGACCATAGCAGAGCGACAGATGCCGAGTACCCACAGAGCAACCGACAAAAAGCAAACGAACCAGACCTGTCAAATAAATTTTTGTCATTTGTTTGCTTTTTGACAGTTGCCTTACGTTTGGAAAAATTCAGCTTCCCTGTTCGCATCAACTATTTGCCAGCGAACCGTGACAATACCCTCAATGTCCTCTTGAACTTCAAAAAACCCCATTCGAAAACATTCAGTTTTATTCAGTCCCTGGGAAACAGATGCCACGTTGTCATAAACAATGTCTACGCAAAAAACATCCGAACCGAAATCAATTTGGTCGGACCAAAGCCCCGTCCACCGATTTCAACTCCATACATTCTTTTTTACCACTCTCCATATGTCATGACTGGAGCCTTTCAACTATACCGAACAGGAAAATCGCATTTCCATTTGGACAGGCTCTAAATCCAACAAACATTTGGTCTGGTCCTTTTCATTCCAACCAACGGATTTGCACCCATAAATCTGCCATTTGCTCCACTATCAACCTCATTTATTTCTACATTCGACAGATGGAGAAGGGTCCAATCAATGGCCTAAAAAACGCCTTGCCCCATTAACCATACACTTCAAATTCAGCCCACAGATAGCCAAAGCATACACCTTTCATACACAACTGGAATTTTTTCCCTAAGTCTAACGGTTTTCCTATTATTCACTTTCAAAATCTTGTCCCCATAAGCGAGATTTACTTTTTTATGAGGGTTTGCTGCGAGTTCGCAATTTCCCTGCAATTTGTCGACAAATTCTCGACCGACGCTGAAGATTTGCTGCAAAATTGACTCAACCTACCATGAGTATTTGCTGTAAATTTACAACGCCCTGCAAGTTTGTGGACGAGTGGCGATGTTACTTTCGGTGTCCAATAGGGAAGCGTTATTGGAGCATTGTTATTTCCTGTTATCTTTTACGATATTGCTGATGGCCTACGCTCTTCCATACAAATGTTTGCTGATGATATTGTATTATACAGGCCTGTTCTGTCCACACAGGACTGTTAATTTAATGTTGGGGACTGACCTCGAGTAAATATCCCAGTGGTGTGAAAAATGGGGAATGAGAACAAATTGTGACAAATCCAGAGTAGTTCTTTTTGACAGAAGAAGGGTTTGTCTTCTTTCCATACCTCACACCATTGCTTGCCGTTTACTTGAGGTGGTAACCACTTTCAGGTACCTCGTCGTTGTACTATAGGCCATGATTTATCTTGGGTTGCTCATATTTCTAGCGCATTAAGTACAGCCTCTTCCCAACTGGGCTACATCCTAAGAAATTTAAAGCAAGCACCCCCTGCAAGAAAAAAGCATGCCTATGTGTCTATGGTTCTTCCAATTTTATAGAGTATGGATGTGCTGTTTGGAGTCCCAATAAAAGAATAGAAATTGACGCTCTCGAAAAAACCCAGAGGAGAGCCGCTCGTGCAATCGCAGGAAATTTTAATATGTCGCCAGTCTGACGACCATGCTTAAAACCTTAATCTTGCAACCCTCCAAAGCAGCGCCAAAAGACCACTGTCATGATCTTTTAAGTTATATGACTGTTGATTTTTGAACCATTGATTTTTTCCTCTCCCTGAGTTTTGGATCAAACCCAATCAGCGACGCACTGATAATAGCCTAAGTCTCTTCCTTCCAACATGCAAGCGAAACTGTTTCTATTCCTTTTTCCACAGACGATTCTATCTTGGAACAGTTTGCCCGCTAACGCAGCTGCCCTAATCACAAGAACGATTCTAAAACTTTTCCGGCTGCCAAATAAACTTTCTGCCTTGTGTAACATTCTGACACATAGAATTATTATTGTTTACTTTTTTAACCTTTTTACCTGATAATGACGTTATTGCGACAGCATCATTCACGTATGTTGGGTTTAGGCATTGGCTGAGAGTTGCTGAGGGTGCTAATTAGTTCATCCGCGCGTTGTGGAGTGTGATTCGATAGACTGCCAAGCAGTTTGGCTTCGATCTTGTGATTGCTGCAGCGGGTGTGTTTCCCCCAGGCCGCAAGAGAATAGGTTGAGCGATCCTCTCTGCTTGCGAGAAAAAATCAGCGACAGACCGAGAGAGACACAGAAGAGAGCCATGGATGCATGGGCCTGCCAGAAGAGAAACGAGAACAGTTGAGGAGCGTGTTGTTCGCCGGTCCTGATCGGAGGAGTGTTCACAAAAATGAAATGGTTTCAAAAGTGTTTAACGGATTTGCAACATTTTGGTATGCGCTGAAAGCTGAGAAAATTCACTTTCACTCTGCCGAACTAAATCTTGCCCAGTGAGGACCCAAGTATATGCCTTTTCACGGATTCATGAACGCGCTGGTGGTCCAAGTTAAAATTGAATACACGGAACTTTGAAAGAGAAAAAATAGGTGTCGGGAAAAACTGCGGTTTCAGCATTTCTGTGGACTGGCCTTCCGAGGCCACAAATCGAGAATGAAGACAAAGACTTTCCGCATTTGAAACTTCAGAATAGAAAGCAAGGAACACTTGAAAATGAGAATGAGACGGCCTCAATTCACCCTTTTAAGCCAGAATTGGCAGTGTGGACACGCATTTCAGACACGTACACCTATTTTTCGGCTCTTGAAACCAAAATTGGCCACACGGACAGACAGCTTTTTCAGTGGACAACGAACATCGTAGTTTTCGCAGGCGTGCTTTCAAATTGCAATTTCTGGCAGAGAAGGAAAGCACTTTGCCCTCGAAACGGAGTATTCTATTTCTCAGAGCACTTATGACAGCCTGAGATTCTCCGACCACGACCGCGCAGCTGGCCAAAGTCTCAAGAATTTCAAAATTGGCTCTCTGCTCCGGTGATGCTGATGCCAAGCTGGATGTGGGCTGAGCAAAATCTGCACAATTTTCAGAACAATGACACAGTTTGTGGATGAGATGGAACGTTTTCCAGCACCTTTGGCTCTGCTGGTTTCAGCAACGGATGGCTGAGACAAGTTGGGAATGTTCCTGCTTGGAGCAGCATCCGGCTTCAAGAATTTTCTGGGCTTTCCTATGAGCATGAGCTCGCCGATGGGATCTTCTTTGAAGTCCGACTCTAAAAAATGTTCCGAAGAAACTGTTGCGTTCCTGAAGTTGTTGTCGGCACCGGCACGGGGACAGCGAACCAGCCACTGCTGACGAACTTGCAAATTTGATGGAAAGCGAAAGTATGAATATTTTCGCCTTTCGTTTTTCGATTATAATTACCAGTGGGCCCCCACTGACCCTATTCGTGCAAACACGACTGAGCACATGGGGCCTTGGTCCAAAAAACTGGGATTGCCGGCGGAGCACGAATGTGCCATCCACTTCACCATAGGGATTGCCACTGGTTCGGATGTACTTTGGTCCGAGTGGCCTTTAATCCGAAAATTCGAACTCGAAAACATTCGAGCTTGAATGAGCAAAGTGCAACTGGCCTGGCCCGACTGCTTGGGAGAGGCCAGTTGACAATGCCATCAGTTCGTATTTTGAATGGGCTCACTGGGCCTGATATTTTTTCGTTGATTGTTATTTTCGTTTCGGGCCAACCCCTTGCACCCCTCCCATTTTTTTCTAAATGATTTGGCCAGGTCAGTTGATTATGCCATCGGTTCGTACTTTGAATGGGGTCATTGGGCTTGGCATTTTTTTGCTTGGGCTCAACCCCTTGTCCCATAAATTTTCTCTCAATGGCGCCTCCGCCAACCGGGCACTGAAGTCTTTGGAAAGTCTTCGGAAAGACCATTCCAGTTCGAAGTCACAAAAAATGACATCACAAACGTCAGAGCAACAGGACAACGACACACCTGCTCCGCGCTCTTCTGTTCATGCAGGCCGCTTGTCTCTCGCGAGTCGGGTTGCATCACAGACTCTCTCACCGAACGTCTCGTCTCTCTTGGTGTTCATTCCTGCTGCTCCGCAGCGCAGCAATGGCTGAGCGCACAACCATATTTCCTAAAGCCAGGTGTTTCCCGGTCTAATCGGCGATCTCAGCGGCTTTTGCTTCGGCTAGGGCTCAGCGTCCGTGGGTGGTGCTAAACTTGTCGTGTTTCATTGCGTTCCATTTCGTTGTGCATCATGTTTCACTTCATTGTATTGTGTAATGTTGCAGCGCCGAACCATTGTTGCTGCTTTCGTTTTGTTAAATAAAGTTATGAACAGACTCTTGGTACTTGCTGCAAATTTGCAGTGCTCCGGCGAATTTATCACCGAAATCTCAGCCAGCCTGAGAATTTTCTGCAAATTTATAATACGCCTGCGAACTTTTCCACAAATTCTCAAACCACCCTGAGTATTTGCTGCAAATTTACAATCTCTCCTGCGAATTTATCGAAAAATTCTCAACCAACACTGAGTGCTAGCTGCTAATTTATAATCCCTCCTTCGATTTTTTCAACAAATTCTCAGCATACACTGAGAATTTGCTGATAATGTCATGCATCTCTCCGAATTTATCGACAAATTCTCAACCTGCACTGAGTATAAATTTGCTGCAAATAAAAATTTCTCCGGCGAATTTGACGCCAACTTATCAGCCTAGTCTGAGTATGCACACCTCATCAAAAGTCTCCCAACATAGGAGTTCATTATTATTTCAAGCGCCACTTAGAAGCAAGGGCAGCGTGCGCCGCAAAACATCATGACACTCGTGTAAGGCGTGAAATTGCACCAAGCCCTGTTGAAATTAGATGGCTCCTGTTTTAACCAGTACTTTAAAATATCGCCTTTGTTCGAGGACTTATGATAAGCTCCGTATACTGCAAACTTCCAACGCCCCATTCGAATTTATCAACAAATTCTCGACTCATCCTGAGTATTTGCTGCAAATTTATACAATACCCCTGCGAATTTTTACCAAATTGACCACCAATCCTGGGTATTAGCTGCAAATTTCCAACATTACCTAATGAAACCACCAACTTTTGTAAGGTGAAGGACTTTTGGTTTGGATTTCCCAGCATTTTAATCCATCTTTGTTGATCAATCCGAGTCTACTTTCGAAATAGCCTCAAAAAGTCGTGCCACCGGAATTTCCAGGCTAAATATTTCATTTTTCATCTAGGTCTTTTTTTTTCTAAAAAGGCTATGTTTTATGGCTAAATCTGCCAATCGCAGAAAAATATTGTATTTTTCCATGTTTCAGGTTTTGTGGTATTGTATGGCCATTATGGTTACTCCATGCATCTCTAAAAAATAGATCAAGAAAAACGATAGTTTTGCGCATTGTGTACAAGCTGTTCCCTGCTGCCCTCTACAAAGCTGTTCTTATGTTTTCGACTCTTGCCAAGACTTCATGTGCATGTTATGTTTGAATGTCCCTGATTTTTATCATTGTGCTTGAATTTTTTTTCATTTTTCCTTTTCTATGTGTATGTCATAAGTTGCCTGTAAGAGCAGCATTATGCTAAATGCCGCTCATTTCCATGAAATAAAGTTTTTTTGATTTGATTTGATATGTATTATAGAGACATAGGTATCCATTGCAAACTCAGACGTCATAAAATCAAAAGCACCTTGCGGCAGAAAATATCATGACATCTCTGTAAGGCGTGAAATTCATAAAGCCCTGTGTAACTCAGAACCGAGAAATTCCTTATGGACGAGCAATAACGGCGGGCTGCTGCAACAGAGGCTTTTTTCATTAGCCTGAATAGTGCTTTTTATTGGATGGAAATCACGTGGTATACAAATTAGGGTTTTTAATGTTTTTGTCATCGTTTATAAAATATTCTTCTTCACTTGCCTGATGATGTAGCGAGTTAAAAAGCGAAGCAAAACCTCTAAAACTATAAACATCTTGAGATTATTGGAACTTACTGATATCGCTATCATTTTGCTTCAAATCCTTCGCCTTATCCACTGTTAAGATAAATAAGTTCTCAGTAACGCCTTATATTTCTTCTCTCATTAGCTTATTTTTGAGACCAGCGCATCCCCATCTGAGAAGGCAGGACCTTCTAGATAATATCGTGCCAACACGGATCCGATTTTTGACAACGACACGAAATGTGTTCGTTTCATAAATCTCTCTGCTCCGACAATATACTTTTCCCACCCATTTGTAACCACCACTCCGGCGACACTTGTCATTGAAAGAGTCATTGACTATTTGGCTGAATAAGGCCACTGTTTTGATGAATGTTTCTGCATATCTTTGTAACATTCTGCATATCTTTGTAACTGACCCAGTTAAACCAGTCATCTCTATCTTGGTGTCTGATTCTCACAGACTCCTTTTGAGATGTTCACTGTGAAAAATGTCCGTATTATTACGGAGATTTTACGGATTTTTTACCCCACTTTTCTACTATGTCTCTCCGTAGATATTCTTTACTCACTTCCTCTATTTTTGTACTGACTTTCTCCGTGTTTCGTGAAAAAACGGAAGATTAACAATATTCCCGTGATTCTACGGAAAAGTGCCGTAGATTGACGGACATGCTTTCCGTAGTAAAGCAAAAACGGTTAAATTCCGTAATTATGTGATGGTTTCCGTCGTTTTACGTCACAATCTCCAAACTTATAGGGTTGCGATGTAGAAATGCAGCTGTCCCGTAGATCTACGGAAAAATGCTGTAAATTGGCGCACATGCTCTTCGTACATAGTCAAAACGGTTGATTTCCGTATTTTCATTAAAATTTCGTTCTTTGACGGTGCTTGATCTTCAAGAATGACGGAGCGATGTCTGCATAAATACGGATATCCTTCCGTTTGCGCACAAAGGTCTTTTGTCCGTTTTTGTTTTGCAAAATTTCCGTACTTTGATGAGTAGAACCGGATCCAGGCTGATCGAATGATCACATGCGTATATGCCAGCATGCGTGTTATTCATGCTGACTTGCAGACGCCCATCCAACCTGTTTGTGGGGATTTTCCGCATGATTTTTCCTGTTTATGCAATGTGACGAATAAATCAATATCTGAATACGTGTTCTGAAACTGCATCCGGAATGTCAGACATTAACATTTAGACTCAATCAAACACATGGAAATGCGTCAGGGAAGTTCTCTATGAAACAACTCAAATGACTAAGTGTAAAAAAGCTTTGCCATCCAACGTTTATTTTCACCTGATCATATGGCAGCAAACACCATGCGGATATGACGTTTTCCAACACTTCCTGCAGGCCTAATTCTGCGGGTCGAGTCTAGTTTTCTTCACATTTCCATGATTGAGAACGTGTTCTCTTATGGACAACGGACCAATAAAGATTTTGGATTTTCATTGGCCACCTCACAGCCAGCATGCTCAACAACTGTGGTCAACGAATTTGTCTGACATTCACCGAATCTTTGTGTGCTGCCGCCTGACAAAGAGGCGTAATATAGCCAGGAGACATCATCCATCGCTCGTGAATTTTCCCGAAACTGCTTTTCACGGGCCACAACACACCATTTCAGAAACCAGTGTGGCCTATAATTTGTCCTGGAACCATTGGATTTCTGTCGAAGTGTCGACATGAAATTCATATCATGAAATGGTGTCCGTCATCAACGTCCTTTGCATACTTTGAATTTTGTGGACCATGAATTTTATGGGAGGAAGTGTATTCGCTGTTCGAGAATTTCTGGAATTCTCCGGATTTTTGTGGACAGCAAAATTTCATGTCATTGCAGGAAATGGCACACTTGGCCAATGAAATGTCCCGAAAGAATCTTTTGGAATTCAATGTCCGAAAAAGGCATCTTATTCTTGGTTCATGAATTCTTTGGTGTCGTTAAGTTTTGGAATTTGAAATTCCGGTAAAACATGTTCTCATGCGAACTTTACAGAACTCAACAAACACCGAATCGCCAGATTCAACAGAACAGAGCCGAAATTAATTCAACCGAACAGTCTGAGTTCTACCAAGCTCACCTGAACTTTGACAGAATTCGATATGAAGCACCGGAGATCAGCTGAAAATTGCAATTGCGCCGAGCTTAGCCGAATTTAACCGGAATTGGACTGAACTCTCGAAAAGCCATTAAAAGATCGAACTCAGGTGAACTCACCGCGCCCATACAAAATTCACCGAACTCAGCCGAAATTCAATTGAACTCACCCGAACTCAGCCGGATTTTGAGAGCCCTCTCATCTGAATTCACCGAGTTCGGTTGAAATTCGCTAAAGTTTGGGCAAGCTAAGTTAAGTTGACTTTGAGTTCAGGTGAGTTTGGTCAATTTGTGGTTAAGTTTGTGTGAGCTCGGTCGAATTTAGGGTAAGTCCGGATGAGTTTGGTCCAACTTTGCCAGAGATTGCAGGAGTTCCGTCGAATTCCGGAAGAATTCAGCCGAATTATGGTTGAGTTCCAGTGTCTTGGCAGAATTTCCGCTGTGATCTGATGAATTCGGCCGAATTCCAGCTGAGGTCGCATTAGTTCGACCGAATTCAGGATGAATACGGATCGCTCGGCTGGAATCAGATCGGTTCGGGCGCATCCTGTTTTACGGATAACATTTCTTGTAATGAAATATTACAGCAGTCCCCGAATTCCCTGGAATTTGTGACAAGCGAAACTCTATACCAGGAAATGGCATTCGTCGTCGATAAATAGAATGATCCCCAAGCGCTGAAACTGATAGAATCGCAGGGTAAATGTCCTGAACGGGTCCGGGTCGTCTGGTCCAATGTACGTTTGGTCCAATGTTCGCTTGGTCCAATGCGTTCAGATTTCTGACATGGCCGTCCCAGAAAGAATCCAACCAAACCCAACCTAACCTAACCTAACCTTATCTAACCTAACCAAACCGAATTTCCGAAAGCGTCTCCGACATGGACGCAAATCACATCGAAAATTTTATGGATTGGCCGAATCGATCATTGGACCAAACGAACTCTGGCCAAATGAGCAGGTCCGGTCCTGAACCCATTGGCCAGAAATTTGAAATTTAACCAACCATAAAAAAGCAAACAGGTGCAGGGTGCAATTTGTGACAATTTCGTCCCATTTCAAGCAATGAATCATTCTTCCCAGAAAAATGTGAAGCCACTTCTGTTGGATTTTGGTTAATGGAAAAACTTCTTCTGCAGGCAACGCTACATTTTCGACATTTTTGCGTGAATTGTTTTGCAGTGAGGCACCGATTTACTTAAGGGGGTGTGAGACAATGGTAAAACTCCTTGGTCTTCAAATGGCTAAATGACTGGCGTTTGTCACTTTCAAAGAGTTGTATGGTCATCGTTTGTCCCGTTGAAAAATGTTTTGTTGGAGTTTGGGAGAAAATTTGGGATTCAGAAAAAGTTTGAAATTTCAACTTGGGAGAGTTTCACTAACTTTTGGACAAGAGGCAGTGAAATGGCATGTTTGGGAACACCTTGGCATGTTTAGGAACACCCAGGGAGTTATTTACTCTTATCGAAAGACACCGAATTCTTCTTCTTCTTCTTCTTCTTTGGGTCTTATGGACAGATAGCCTTGGGCTGGTGGTCCGACCGTTCATGTTTTTGTTGTGTCGTCAGCCATGGTCCCGGCGAGGTACTGGCAAGTGTCACCTGAGAGTAGCTGCTCCAGCACCCACCGCTCCAGGCACCCAATCAAGGGTCCCGGCGAGGTACCGGCATACTCCCGAGGGCAATCGCAACAGCACCCACCGCTCCAGGTCCCAAGACCTCAGTCACAACTGCCGATACTGCCGGTATTATGGCACAGCCAACCCGCAGGAACCGACGTCGAGTATCGGCGGGTGATACCAAGTGGCTTCTGTGTTCATGTAACCTGCCAGGCCTCTGTCTTGGACCTGGAGCTAGGTGTTCTTTAACGTGCGTAGTGTGATGCTACACACGGGACCTCCTTCTTAAAGTCCCATCCGAAGGACTAACAGACTGGCCACTTAAGTCTGTCTTTCCGACCGAATTCACCATGCCTCGCCGAAGGAGGATGCACACACAAGTGCCATGGCAAATTTCATTTACCGTGCCTCGCCGAGGGAGGATGCACACACCAGTGCCACGGCAAATCTCGTGTCCCAGCTGGGATTCGAACCCGCAATCTTCAGATTACGAGTCCGACGCGCTAACCACTGCGCCACGAGGGTCGTACAAATTCTTGGAGGAAAAATTCCAATGTGTGTGAAGTTGGCCCTCGACCTACCGCCCTCCGTAACCAGACAGGATGCGTTCGTTATTGCCCGATTATTGCCCATAATTGCCAAAATTTCATCGTTATTGCCCATGCGGTTCAAAAGTTATACCCGAAAAACTTTTCGAGGGCCAACTTCACTGTGAAGTTGGCCCTCGGAAAATTTCATCTTTTGCCCTCGACAACTAAACAGGGTGCGTTCGTTATTGCCCGATTATTGCCCATAATTGCCAAAATTTCATCGTTATTGCGCAACCGGTTCGAAAGTTATGCCCGAAAAACTTTTCGAGGGCCAACTTCACTGTGAAGTTGGCCCTCGGAAAATTTCATCTTTTGCCCTCGACAGCCAAACAGGGTGCGTTCGTTATTGCCCGATTATTGCCCATAATTGCCAAAATTCCATCGTTATTGCCCAACCGGTTCGAAAGTTATGTCCGAAAAACTTTTCGAGGGCCAACTTCACTGTGAAGTTGGCCCTCGGAAAATTTCATCTTTTGCCCTCGACAGCCAAACAGGATGCGTTCGTTATTGCCCGATTATTGCCCATAATTGCCAAAATTTCATCGTTATTGCCCAACCGGTTCAAACGTTATGCCCGAAAAACTTTTCGAGGGCCAACTTCACTGCGAAGTTGGCCCTAGGAAAATTTCATCTTTTGCCCTCGACAACTTTATTGTCCTATTATTGCCCATAATTGCCAAAATTTAGTCGTTTATTCTCCAACGGTTCAAAAGTTATGCCCGAAAATTTTTTCGAGGGCCAACTTCGCTCTGGAACCTGAAAAAGAAAAGAATGCAACTTGCCATGTTCGGTAAAAACACGTCTGATCATAAAAGTCTTCCAGTACGACGACAGAAAGAACAAGGAACAAAATCACAATCGCAATTAATAAAAATAGGAACTGCATTGGAGTCCGTTTTCAGTAATTTTCTCTGCTTATTTCAACTTCGTGGAGTGCAGTTGCTTCGTCATTTGAAGCACAAGTTCAACTGTCGAATTGTTCTTTCGCCAAACCTCGTACGTGGCAGCCTGAGGCCATTTCAAGGCAAAATTATTCAGCGCGTTTTCGGAGGTGTGATCCACCACGGAAGTGATCATTAGTCATCCGAAGGGTGGGATGTTATTCGGCGGTCATAAAGCGCTCCATTTCCCGTTTCAATGCTTTCGAAGAGGTGAACCACGAGAGCATTGAATGTGTCTCCTTATCTCCACCACCCTTTGCCTCATTGCGATAGATTGCACCTGAGGATGAAATAACAACGCGAGGCTTGTTTTGAAGTTTACATGCAATGCAGTCAGCAATGCAGTCAGCCAACGAAATATACGGAGCGGGCAGAATTTGCACAAGCCGACCTCCCCACACCTGTCGCATCGCACAAGCAGAGACGGCTTGCTACTTGACCTGGAACAGGTCAATTCGGGCGAAATTCCAAAACGTTGCAATTGGGGACGTGGCAGGTGGTGGTCGAGGCGGCCACAAAAATGGAGCATTTCAAAAGACCCAGTGATTCATGGACTGTCGCAAAACGGCTTTGAATATGGCCGTTGGATTTTAAAGCTTTTGATGTTGCGTCAATGGAAATCTTGGTCGAATAGGTATTCTTCTCATGCAGCCACTTGGATTCACCCATTGACCGTCGTGATTGCGATTTAGAAAAATTTTGAAGGCGGACTGCGCCCCCTCGAGCTCGACCTGCCTACATTTGCCGCATCCCCAATGTTCTGGAATCCGTTACTGATCCACCTGTTCTATCGATAAGATCAAGGTCAAGCCCTCCGCTCGTGCGATGCGACAGTGTGAGGTGGTCGGCTTGTGCAATTCCGCCCCCTCCAAATATTACGTTGACAGACAATTAAATAGGGCAAGGGGTGGTGGAGGAAAGGAGACACATTCAATGCTAATTCAATGCTAAAAGAATATCACCAAAAAACTTTGATCCACGTGGAAAATGGTTTTTTTTGGGACCGATGATTCGCCGCCGAAGACAATTGAGTAAGATCAATCTCAAAAAATGATAGGTACCTTTGTTTGATATCTGAGTCGTTCTACAACCCTGAGCCGCATTGTAATTACTCCCTGGCACATCAGAGTTAAATCTTTCGTGAGGCGAAAATTTAACTCGCAATCCGGGGTTAGCGAAAACCCAGCATTGAGCTCTTCACTGACTGCATGCACACAGTGGTGACACAATTGCATTCGCATGCAAAATGTCCATTCTTGAGATTTTGGCAAAAAAACGCCATCTGTGAAAAATTTAAATTCCCTTTTGCAATATGTTTTCAAGCTTTGTTGCAGTCTGCCACTTTTATTTAAATCTGAAAACACATGTCATATTCTGCTATGGGCGCCATCTGGATGGCAGTGCGCGGAGTTTTGAATTAAATTTCAAGTGGACTGTGACGAAGAGGCAATTATTGTTATTGCCTCTTGAAACAGAAACAGAAAATTGCACAATCTTTGAAAGTATCTGGCAGGAAGCCTGTATTTTCAGCATTGCAACACAAAAAGTTTCATCAAAATCTGTCCAAAAAGGCAACATTGGTCATCCCTGCATGATACCGGAATGCAACAACCGGTTCAAAGTTGCGGCGAACGAGCGAAACACCCATGAGTCATATTTAAAGGGACGGCGGAATAGCGAGACAGTGTCCCGCGAGTTCGCCTTGGCGGACTCGCGGCACACCGGCGGACTGGCGGTACGGCGAACTGGAGGGACGACACCGGATTGAAGCAGAATTTTTGCATTTTTGAGGCTGATTTTTTTAATTTCTGCGGGTTAGGTTAGGTCAGGTTTGGTTAAGTTCAGTAAGGACAGGTGTAAGCTACCACCTCCATGCAAAAACTCCCTCCAAAGGCAAAACTCCCTCCTTTGTCCAATTCTACCTCAGTCCACTTCTGCCTCAATCCGCTCTATATCCCAGTCCCCCGATCCTTCAATTCTTGTCGCAAAGAGTGTGCTACATAATGACCGGCTCCATCAGCAGCATTAGATGGTAGAGTTCCACCACAGCCCGCAGCATCCATTGTTGCCCTGGTGTCCTCAGCAATTTTGGAAGATCCTGCAAATCGCCAAGTTCATCTGCAAATTCAAATGCAACTGAGGGCCCATCAAATGCGAAGGCTGTTTTCAACTGACCGGAACAGGGTGAATCTGGGCACTGAGTGACCGCACAACTCGATGATGAAATTTTCCGAGGGCCAACTTCACAGTTAAGTTGGCCCTCGAAAAGTTTTTCGGGCATAACTTTTGAACCGGTTGGGCAATAACGCTGAAATTTTGGCAGTTATGGGCAATAATCGGGCAATAACGAACGCACCCTGTTTGGCTGTCGAGGGCAAAAGATGAAATTTTCCGAGGGCAACTTCACAGTGAAGTTGGCCCTCGAAAAGTTTTTCGGGCATAACTTTTGAACCGGTTGGGCAATAACGATGAAATTTTGGCCATTATGGGCAATAAACGGGCAATATATTACGAACGCACCCTGTTTGGCTGTCGAGGGCAAAAAATGAAATTTTCCGAGGGCCATCTTAACAGGAAGTTGGCCCTCGAAAAGTTTTTCTGGGCATAACTTTTGAACCGGTTGGGCAATAACGTGAAATTTTGGCAATTATGGGCAAT
>JASGXE010010909.1:0-15173 GCA_030068105.1 Sinentomon sp. SZTP_YWyxl | reverse complement strand
TGAAATGCTAATTCTCCGAAACGGTATGGGCGCTAACGCTCAAAATTGGGCGCTAAAGAGCGCTAACGTGGCGCTAACGACAGCAAAAAAACCGCGAGGGGGGGCTGCAGTGGGGGGGCCAACTTCACGTTCGTAAATGCAACTCCACTCCATCATATCCTTCGTTACGATTTTGTGTGTTTTTGTCTTTATTTGCCCTGCCAAAACACCTCTTCATTTTCCTGCTTGTTTGAAATTTTCCATCACCAAAATTTCCAGCTTTCCGTAACAGAATATGAAGAGTGAGTAAACCTGCGGGCTGCGCAAGCGACTGGCCGCTGGTGGAAGGCATCAGTCCGAATGCTGGCTTTTATGAACAGAGAAGTTTGGAGACCCCTGTCTGATTTCAGAAAATCCCACCCCCAAGGACTCGTGCCAGAGAACAGGCAAGACAGTCGCGGAAAAAGCCTGCAACAAACAAGCAAGTGCAGATAGTCGAAAGTATTTGTCAGTGTCATGCTTTTTAGCAGCAAATTACAGATTTGAAAAGACAACATTCCTTGACTGATTTGACCCTGTCAGCTGTTGTGAGCAAACGCGTATTGTGAGGAAAAATGCTCAGTTTTTTGAAAAATTGAGCATTCTGAGCACCATTTGAGGTTCCATTTTTTCAAAATTTCTTCCCCTTAGGGGAGGGGGACACCCCCTCCCAGAACCCCTCCCCGCATCCGCGCACTCGAATAATCGCTCCAATACTGTTTTGCCCCTCCCGAAAAGATACATGCCCCTCAAAAAAACCAAGTGCCCTCTCCCAAAAATTGAGACCCGGCCCTTTTTCTTGGACACTTTAAGCCCTGGTTATGCAACAGGGAATTTTTAATATTGAGAAATTTTCACCTCTCACCATCTGAGGAGTTCCACCAGGGACTGTGTAAAACAAGGATGGAAGTCTCCTGCCTTCCCTATTTTGCTTGATTACGTCGGAGAGCTGCCATCACATGGGGAATTTCAGCAACTCTAGCCCTCTTGGAAGTTCGTCAACTGACATTCGAATCCGCGACGACTCTCGGGCCTCTTTTGGAGTCCTCCTTCAGTGTTTTAGAGCTCGCGAAAGACCAGACGCATAGCTGAAAATGGGAATCTCAACCTGGTTCTTCAATATAATATCTCTGGTTAACCCTTCGGCATTCCAACTTCATCTTTTATTTGCATCCACCACAACACGGTGACTGGCGTCAAGCGGGTCTAACGTTAAACGGGACGGACACCGAGTGAACCTAATGTCAAAAGGGGACTGGTGTCGAATATGGCCAAGAAAAAATGAACATTTGGATGTCAAGTCCAAGTCTCACTCAATGTCAGTCCTGTTCTTCTTTATCTATGGTCCTCTTCTTCCGTGATCAACCTGGATTGTCCGCTCCGATCTTCCATTTGTTTTGACGAAATTTCGGAAGCCATGGTTTCAGAAACCGACAGCGTGGCACGCTGCATGCGATCCGCCATTTTTTCTTAGGTCGATTTGTCGAACCCTGTCTTCGCGTTAGGTGTCGGCACTCGTCCATTTTCACAATTTTTCAAGTGTTGAAAAGAGTTTCTTTTTGTTTTAGTTATCGTTATTTGCATAAATAAGCCTACTTTTGTGCAAAAATCAACAAACATCCACTTCCACTGAACACACTGCTGGACTATTGTTGCGCAACCCATCCTGTCGTTGGAATCCAATTCCATTTTTGAGATCCTGGGAATTTTTTCAAGAGTGTCTTGCAGGAAGTCATCATGAATCAGGCTGCACCCAATTATCCGATTGCATCTCTCTACGTCGGTGATTTGCATCCAGAGATCACTGAAGCTATGCTCTTCGAGAAATTTTCAACGACCGGACCTGTTCTTTCTATTCGCGTGTGCCGCGACATGATAACTCGTCGGTCATTGGGATATGCTTATGTCAATTTCCAACAGCCTGCAGATGGTATGTGTGCATCATTGCCTTTCATTTCAGCTGAGCTGGTAGACAAAAGCGACAATGTCTCAACAAGTGTTTAGATTTGTAGGTACCTACCAAGCCGAACTTTGCTCAACATTGAAATTTTTTTTCTTGTTCTGTCTACTTCATGTGGGGTGAAACATTTGGTGAGCATGAGGGCTGGTTTGTGCATTGCAAGGGTTTGATAGGTAGGCTACCTACCTATTGTTTTTTTTTCTGGGGGCTCAATTTTTTTGAATAGAATAATTTTTTGCCCCGTTTTTTTATTTCACAAATTTTTAATGTTCATATTTCAGTCATGTACAATTTTGATATTTCATTGCATGACAGACGAGATACCAAAATGCAGAGAGAAATAAATCGCATCAGAAGGAGACAATTTTCTTCTTGCAGCAGTTTAGTTCGTGAACAAAATTTAGTGTATGAACAAAAAACTCAAATGCGTCAGCAGGAGATGAATGCATCACGAGCACAAAGGGCAAAGCAATACCAACCTCGTGATGAATGCCATTCCCGTTCCATCCAGCAATCAGATGTATCAACCGAACACAATCGAAAATCATTCATGATTAGGTAGATGGATGATGCAGAAAATGATGCACAAACAGCACACCTTGCACAAAACACATGATAATTCGTGTTCGTCATCCGAACAAAGCAATGTTTAAAGGCCAATGAAACAGCCATAGACATTTCCTAAATGAAAGGGAATATGCATTCACCACGTGGTAGTGGTGATGCCACAAAAAGAAGAAAAAGAAATAGGAACATAGTAGACAGGCTTGCCATTTTTATTGTTTACCTACAAACTTTTGCTTTTACCCTGAAATTCACAAAAATAGAGCCCTACCCAACTCCTATTCATCTTCCATTTCCTTTTTAAAGGCAAATGAAAACCATAGAATGCAAATCACCGAGGCAATGTGACAGCAAAGCTGATGGAGTTATGCCTCGGTGAATTTCAAACGGAGTCCAGAAAAAGGCCTAAAATTCTCCTCAGCAGGCGTGAGCTGGGAGAAATGCACCAAAAAAAAAAAAACAAATGAAATGAAAATCAACAAATAACAGGCAAATTACCTACATCTGCCATAGCCATGTCTTTATTGAATTGACTGGAATGATTTTCTACCTTAAACAGCAAATTTGCAAATTGAACCAAGGAAATCTGCTGGTCGGGTGGAAAATAATGGCCCGTATTCCCCACTAAGCTCATCACTCCGCTTCAACTTACGTGAGGGCAAGCAGAGTGCCAGTTGAAGCTGGGCTTCACGTGATTCCCCAACATTTGAGTTCAAGCTGGGCTCCGACTAAAACAGAGCAGAGTGTTTCTCAGATTCTTTTCCGTGCAAACTGCAAAGTGGCCAAAAAACAGCCTGAAAAAACCAGGCAACCCCGGTTGCCGTACACCGTAGGCCTATGAAGTGCCATAAAATGCTACTGATAGCTCCGATCGAAGCTGTTGAAATTTTCTGGCCACCGTACGCCGTACGCACGACGCATCCAATTCCCATGTAGGTAGGTAATTAAATGGGTTTTCTGCTGCAAATCCAGTGAATCGCATTGGCTAAAATTTTCACAGTCGGAAAGAGGAAT
This sequence comes from Sinentomon sp. SZTP_YWyxl, assembly GCA_030068105.1. NCBI lineage: Eukaryota > Metazoa > Arthropoda > Protura > Sinentomata > Sinentomidae > Sinentomon > Sinentomon sp. SZTP_YWyxl. Next base: position 11,617 of record JASGXE010010909.1, on the reverse strand, counting down.
AAACAGCGATCTTGCAGACGTTTATTCCACCAAAGTCGGTTTTAAATTGGCGCAATTTTCAAATTTCCCGGTTTTTTGTCGAAACCGGTCAAGCCCGGAATTACGAATTCTGGTTTTAAAAATGCTTTTCTGCACCATTCGGAAACACGGAGTGTCTCCCCCGCCGGAATTGATAATTTCTTCAAGGATTTTCGGAAAACAGAAAAATCGGAAATGCACGCATTTCCCGCCCAACGAAGCCAGATTTCTGCTCTGTGTCATTAAAATCGCCTATAATTTAATGTTTTCAACAAAAAAACACACCTCCGCACAAAAAAAACGGCCAAGATACCCACAAAATGCTTCAAACCGCATCAAAATTGAGCAAAAACTGGAAAAAACAGGAAATTTCAACACGACGCCATTTCAAAACGAACGCAACAAATCACGTGAAATAAGCGTCTGCTAATTCGCGCGTCTTTCCACTTCCCGAAAATTCAAATTTCGGCGGGCGGCAGATGTCGCGCAATCGCGGAAAAGAGCGCCTTCAACTTGAGAGAAAAAAAGCGGGAAATTTGAAAAGTGCGCTGAATGAAAACGGTTGGACCGATTTTGGCGGAATAAACGTCTGCTGGATCGCTGTTTTTTCCTCTTTCCGGCTGTGAATATTATTGAGTGGTGTTGATATTACGTAATTAAATTAAAATAGCTTGAAAATGGAATGCACATGCGGACGTGTATTTACGTCGTTCGTACAATCACATCTTGGCAGCTTTGACGAATATTTACGTCGCTCGTACGCACTGTTTTTTTTTAGTGGACGTTAATGAACGGCGCTCGGGCTTGACCGGTTAAGTTCCTGTTGAGGGCACCTCTTTTCGCAATCGCGCGAAATCTGCCACCCGCCAAAAGTTGAGTTTTCGGAAAGCCGAAACTGAAACTGGTGTAAGGTTTTCGGGGTGGGGTGTGACTAAAACGCTGAACCTGCTTGTCTTGCTTGTCCTGCTGGAAACCTGCTTGTCCTGCTGGTAATGGTTAAATAGGTTATACCTACCTAATTTACACCAAAAACTTGAACGTGTTTAAGTTTTTGAACGTCATAAACCAGGCTCTGTGTAAACAGCTTTGCCCGAAATCACGTTCCTGAACATAATTAACTGAACGCGTTCAGCCAGTGGGTGTAAACACGTTTCTTGAACACGTTCAAGCTAATCATGTTCAAAACCACCTTGAACGTGTTTAAAGTTTTTTATTTTGGCAAAATAATTAAGTTCCTTGAACGCATTCAAGTCCAGAATGGCAGTTCTTTTGTTTTGCAGTGTTGCGTGCAGTGGGTTCAATAAAGCAATTTTTTGTCTCGTTCTCAGACTGAGTGGTTCCTTGCAAATTTGCTTCTGCTTTAGTTTTTTTTTTTTGAATAATATGAAATAATTATTGCTGAGCTGAGGAATTGATTTCACTGTTTGTGGATTTGAAGCTACAGCGACTGTTTCTCAAGACTGCGTTTGACGCTCCACATGCCTGCCTGTGTCGCACATCGCACAGAAACTAAACTGCAACAGAAACTGGTCTGATCCAGAAACGGAACTGTTAATGGTTGTATGGGAGCAGCATCCGACGCCCCTGTGCAGTGCACAACAGAACAAACCTCCCACCACCCGCATTTCACAGTCACTCGCCAAATAGAAAACCGTCATTCCCAAGCGTTACACTCATATGGGCCCAGGACGGGACCCACATGGGGCCTATATGGTGATGCGGGGTGTTTTGTGGGATGATTTTACCACATCCACACTCCATATGTGGGGCTCATAGGGGGGACCCATTTGGGAAAGGGGACCCATATCGAAAGTGGGTCCCATGCAGCGGCACCTGCATGGGGCCCACTTGGGCTTTTGACATTGCGTGGGGTAACCCATATGGGGCCCACACAGATGACCCACACTGGCCCCATGTGAAATTCCCACATGGGGCCGATCCAAGTAATATGATGCTTTTCACGACAGATGGTGACAAAAAATAAACGGCATTATTCTTATTCAAACATGGTTGAATTCCGAGGAATGTTCAAATGAAAATGTATTTCCAGATCATAAACAAGGAACTCAAATAACTGCCATCCACTTGGAACACACATTCGTTTCCATGCACCACTCGACAGATGTCTCTGTTTTTGAAAACCGGATGTGTCAAGTAGAATTCGTTCACAACTAGAAATGGAGAAGAACTGAAGCACATGGAATGTCGGAACATCGTCTCAATTCAAGTCGAATGTCATCGGAACCACTCATCACACAACAGGACACGAAGACAGATGCCGTAGACATGACGAGATCAATAAAATTGAGAACCGTCAAAACAGCAAAATTTCGTTCCATGATTTTTCTGAAAATCTGCTGTTGCCCCCCTGCTGTGGGGCCCGCTTGGAACCCATGTGGCCGATATGGGCACATGCAACTAACCACATGGGGGTGGTACTAACCACATGGGGCCCTCATGGGCTTTCCCATATGGGGCCATGCGTGGTAAGAAATGTCAACACTTTTTTGGGGATACTCACGTGGGCCCCAGTCAGTGTGCCGCTTGGGTTGCTATCACTTTTAAATTTTTTAAACTGGAACCACCGCTGGTTCCCCGCCCACGAAATCATGAGACAAAGTCCCGTGTCATTTTAGAAATAAAACCCGACGCCAATGGATTGACGCGCAAAAGTTCAGTGCACCAGGCACCACGTCATAACAATTTTAAAACAGGGACAATTTTGAGCAAAGGATGGCAACTTGCCAACATGGGAGGCGCTTCAAAAGCCACATAAGGTGGAGGTAGGTGCAACCAATGATGCGGTAAAAATTGCCATGGGGCAATATGGTCCAATTTTTCCCAAGGGTGAGGCAAAAAGGGCAAATTTGTTATTTTAAAATGCCGGCCAGTTAAAAAAATAATAATAACAGGAAAAAACAACAAACACAATGAAATCAAGAATGGTGTCAAACCTTGTCATTTGTCCAGTCATTGAAAAATATCAGCCGAAGAATCATGTCACTTTTGTAGACTGGGATAGTTTGTCTGTGATTGCTTTTTTCTAGAGGCAATCAGATAACAAATTCACCAGATATGCAAACGGACCAGAAATCCGTTCGAGGCAGCACCCACATCCCAGGCAGCACAGCGTCGGCAAACGGTCCGCCAGCCATCGGCAACATTTTCGGGAACTTGGAACCCCACAATAACAGAATGTGGACAAAAACCTGCAATGTAAAGCATCTGGCCGGCAGGGCTGTAAAAAATGATTTGCTGTCCCAGCATCCTGCGCACAAGTTTGCCGTCCCAGATGGGCCTGGCCGTCCCGGAAAAAACCAAATTTTCGATCAACGATTCAACGAATGCAAATATGCAAGCGCTCCAGGCAAAACACGGAACACCCGAAAAAGCAAAGAAGAAAAAAGAAAAGAAACAGTGTTGCCAGATCATTTTTTCAAAACTCGCGCGATTTTTTTCTGAAAACCGGCGGAAAAACCGCGAGAGAAAAGTGCAGTTCTTTCTCGCAACAGATCGGAAAATGAAGCACAATGTGAACATCTTTTCTTGGACCTAGTTTTATCTCATCGCAAAAGGGGAAAACCAGGACAAATCAGGAACACCGAAAAAGCTGAAATTCGCCCAATCGACTGTTGAAGGGATGAAAAATATGGTCAAAAAATTTCTGCCACAAAACCAGCGGAAAACCGCGGGCCGGAAATGACGGCGAACCAGCGAAAATCCCGCAACCCCGCGGAAGTCAAAATTTTCCCGCGAGGAACCTCAAAAACCAGCGGAATCTTGCGGGAAAACCCGCGATCTGGCAACACTGAAAAGAAAAGCGCGACGAAGACACTTCGGTTCGCATTTTCGCATCAGGCAGCGTATTTTCGAAACCTACCGAAATCGCAGGTTGCATTGACGTCATTGCAACAAAAACCTCATTTATACACTACTAACGCAAAATTTTAAAGCTATTTCAACCTGACAACCTTTCCTACCCCACCTTGACCCACTCTGGGTTTCCGCCCATCGCCTGGTGTCCCCCCAGTAACAAAAATGCAAAAAGTCCCCCAGCCGCAAAATCTGAAAAAACTCTCACGCCAACTGGAATCGATCCCCATGCGTCGGACTAGCAGTCCAATGCCTTGACCACTAGACCACCCATGCAGCTGCCGAAATTCGTTTTCGAGTCTGCCTTTGATCAAATGTGCTTGAAGAGCGTCTGCAAATAAAAAATGACGTCAGTGCACTGCGATTTCGGCAGGTTTCGAAAGCAAGCCATCATGCAGCATCTGCTGTGCTGATCAGACGACGGTCGACGCAACATTCGCTCCTGCCGGAATTTCAAAAATCAAAAAAAAAAAAAAACTGAAAACACCATTTTTCACCCTTCCCGCCATATTTTATGGACTTTTTCACTGTTAATCACAATTTTCGTTTCTGAACAATATGAACTACTTCAAATGCATAAAAGTTGGTATTTATGCCCACCAAGTGCATCAAACCACAACAAATGGAGGAAAAACTTGAAAAAAAAAAACATCAAATTTAATTCATTTCAATTGGCGGGACAAACTGAAATGCGACGCGGACCAATGGGAGACATGGCGGTTCGCAAAACAAGCGAATTACGCGGAACCACAGTTTTGGTTGGGTTAGGTTGGGTTGAGTTAGGTTTTTTGGGTTGGGTTTGGTTCGTTTGGGTATGGTTTGGTTTGGAGGTTTCGGGGTTTTGATTCGCACTGCAGCCTCGGTCCGCAAATTCCGCGATTTCCGCGTTTTGGAAGGACCCCAATTGGCCGCCATTTCAACCCCACTTTCCGGTTCTGAGGAAACGAGCGTCTGCTTGATCGCACTGTTGTCCACTTTCCGAACATTCGATTTTCGACCACCGCTGAACTGAAAGTCGCGTTTCGCGAAAAAGGCTGCCCAACACGCAGACCAAAATGCGAGGCGCAGTCAAAATTTCAGAAACTTTGCTGCGAAGGGTTGATGGAATAACGTCTAATTTTTTTAGGTCAAATTCTGTGTATCAGGCATCTTCCGATGTCGAAATTCTGGCAACATCGCATTTAGCACTTTTTCGGATGCCAAATTAGACGTTCCAAAAATTAGACGTTATTCCGGTTAGACGTTATTCCGATTTGACGTTATTCCGATTTGACATTATTCCGGTTAGACGTTATTCCGGTTAGACATTATTCCTGTTAATCCTGTTAGACGTTATTCCGGTTAGACGTTCGAAAAAATAGACGTTATTCCGATTAGACATTATTCCGGTTAGACGTAACATTAGACCTTGCAAAAATTAGACGTTATTCCATGCACCCGCTGCGAATGCAAAATTTCGGAATGTTGTCCGATCGTGATGAAAAAAAGACTGAAATGCGCCCTGATTCTGTCTGAATTTTGCATTCAAAAATGAATTGTGAGACTGCGATTGCCGAAATCAATCGGAAAATTGCGTTTTGCAGCCGACTCCGAAAACGAATGACACCCATGGTTCGGAGTTTTTTTTTCCTTTGCAACAGTTTCACAGACTTCGATGGCACAGCTTTTTTTTATTTTCTCCACAGAAATATCGGACAAAAATATTTTGACAGAACAATTTTTTGATACATGGAAACAGCATTGTTTTGTCAAAATTGTTTTTGACAAAACAATTTTGACGAAATTTTGACAAAACAATTCACAATTAAGAGTTTTGATTTTGATTTGGCGAGGCATTAATTTTCGAAACTGTCGTTTTCGTCTCTCAATCGTTTGACAATTCCCTTCTCTGAGATTTTCACGATTTTTTGTGGATCCGTCTGGTTATTGTTTGTTCAACAGAGTCTATTTGAACAGACTCTGTTCCGCTCCTGCTTTTAAAATGTGGTGCAGCGCTGTCCCGAAAGGAAAATTTCGCTGGCATTCCCTTTGCAATTGGACCTGCCTGCAATGGCTTATTGAGGCCACATCCGTTGTTGTTGCCGACATCTGGAAAACAGGCAGACTAATTCATGTCTGGAAAACAACAAAATCATGTTTCGGTTGTTTTTCCGTCTGTGAAACGTTTTGTTCAAGCAAACATGCGCCGAATGTAAACGGAAAAAATTTTGAGACGCCGAGATTCGAACCCGCGATCATCGGATCCCAAGACCAATTTCTCTACCACTGAGCCACCAGATAAAATGAAAATTCGGATATTCAGGAATGGAATATCTGACAATTTGGACACCACTGTCGTGGCCCCGCTCCCACTTTCGTTCTGCTGCGATTTTTGGTGCGGACCATTCTGAAAACGAACGCACTCAAGCATCCACCTGAACTATTTCCATTGAAAAATTTATCCTTCAGAAAAAAATAAAATGAGCCACCGATGGCTGGAGGACACCCCAAGCAGCACATAAAGGTGGGCGTTGCATTTTTTTTGGTATTTGCATGGTATTTGCGAGAAACATGGCATGGTATTTGCATGGTATGGTATGCAAATATTTCAAATGTGTGGTATGCAAAAAAATATAAAAAAAATTCGGCATGGTATTTGCGAGAAAAACATGTGAACGTTGGGCCAGCTGCGTTCTTTTTAATCACAGTCCTGTTTGCGGGTTGACATGTTGCGACTGCTCTTTAAAAGCGAAAACTTTTTTTGTCTTGCTCATCATGGTGTTCTCCGGAGACAATAAAGACTGAAAAGACTCAACAGTTTCGCATTTTCCCCGACCACATCGATTCCAGTCCCGAAAATTTGGAATGCTTCCTTGGAGCATTGCGTGGTTCTGTCATGTGGACTCACCTTTGATCTTTTCTCGCCGATGTTCAGTCGTCGGGAACGTCTTGAAAAACAGATCCCTCGATCTTTTCTTTCAACCGCTCATCTTCTGCGTCATCACAGGTCCCAAAAGATCTTTCATTTGACTGCCGACGCCGGCCAAAAAGGGTGGAAATTTTTCACTTCGTTCGGATGTGGCTGTCAAAGCATTTTAAAGCATTTCCACAAATTTCTCACGAGGTTTGTGCAACGACAATGCGCCTAAAGACCTTTTGTGGGGAAACTTTTTCAATGTTCAGAAAAAAACGAAAATGAATCGGTCGGCAGACCGTCGGCCGATGTTTCATTTTGAACCGTCGGACCGAATTTGAGTTGATTGGCCGAAATTCGGTCGGCCGACTGTCCAAGATGAAACATCGGCTGATCGATGGTCTTCCGACGGATTTTTTTTTTCCTGAACATTTGAACAAAAGCCTGATGAAAAGCTTTTTTGGCGCATTGACCAAATCTGTGAGAAATTCTGGAAATGTTTCGGCAGCCTCTTCGAAACTGGCGAGAGAATTTCACCCTTTTTGGCTGACGTCGGTGGTGAGATCCATCGGCGCGTCAGCAGATTTTGGTGTGCTGCCTGCCTGGGCAGGTCTCAGGCAGCACACCAAAAAATAAAATGGGTTGCTCAGTATCATTGCGGGTGACGCAAAGGGAAATCTGAAACGGTCAGACTCTGACTCTGACCACCTTGAAACCACTTTCCCATTCTTCCCATTCCATTCAATTGGGTGCACTTGCCATGAACGAATCTTCAAATTGTCGCAGTCGCAGGGCCCCAACTTTGGTTTTCAATGCAATTTGCATCTATATTTCCAAGCAAATCTTCTCCCGAAAGTGATAAAAATTCTTGTTGCCGTCCCAAGGTCTGCCTTGCCGTCCCAAGTGATGCTTGCCGTCCCTGCAACCTGGTTGCAAGGTTGCTCCTCTTTTTGCAGCCCTGCTGGCCGGTGTGAACACAATTCTTGCGCTTGAACATCATTAACTTTGAACGTAATTAAGACAAAAAATTCTGTGTTAACGGCCTAATTTAATCACGTTCAGTTAATCATGTTCAACCTGAACATGTTCAACTTGATCGCGTTCATCTTTTGGTGTAAATTAGGTGTTAGGTTGTTGTTAGATTAGGTTATCCTTGCCTAAAATAACCTCACCTAACCCTAACCTAACCCCAACCTGGCCATTACCTGCAGGACAAGCAGGTTCAGCGTTTTCGTCACTTTCTTCTTTTCGCCCACATCAACCCATTCATAGTTTGCGCCTTTTGCTCACAAACTCATCACACACTGGCGCCATTCATACCAATCATTCACCATCCCTGCACTGGTGTTCGGTGCCCCTGTATTTGTCTGTGGCTTATTGTGTTTCTGTAACTTGCCGCCACTCTTGGACGGCTAAGTGTTCTTTAACGTGCACATGGTGAATCTTTTTGCACACGGGACCACCTTCTTAACCGGTCAAGCCCGAGCGCCGTGCATTTACGTCCGCAAAAAAAAAAAAACAAACTGCGTACGAGCGACGTAGATAAACGTCAAGACCGGCATGATGTGATTGTACGGACGACGTAAATAAACGTCGGCATGGGTATTCCATTTTCAAGGGATTTGAATTTAATTACGTAATATCAGCACCACTCAAAAATATTCACAGCCGGAAAGAGGAAAAAACAGCGATTTAGCAGACGTTTATTCCGCCAAAATCGGTCCAACCGTTTTCAATCAGCGCACTTTTCAAATGTCCCGCTTTTTTCTCTCAAGTTCCTGTTGAAGGCGCCTTTTTTCGCGATCGCACGACATCTGCCGCCCGCCGAAATGTGAATTTTCGGGCAGTTGAAAGACGCGCGATTCAGCCGACGCTTGTTTCACGTGAATTGTTGCATTCGTTCAGAAATGGCGTCGCATTGAAATTTCCTGTTTTTTCCAGTTTTTGCTCAATTTTGATGCGGTTTGAAGCGATTTGTGGGTATCTTGGCCGTTTTTTTGTGCGGAGGTGTTTTTTTTGCTGAAAACATTAAATTATAGGCGATTTTAATGACACAGAGCAGAAATCTGGCTTGAGTGGGCGGGAAATGCATGCATTTCCGATTTTTCCGTTTTTCGAAAATCCTTGCAGATATTATTAATTCCGTCAGGGGCGACATTCCGTGTTTCCGAAATGCGCTGAAAAACATTTTAAAACCAGAAATCGCAATTTCGGGCTTGACCGGTTAAAATCCCTTCCGAAGGACTAGAAGACTCGCCACAGAGTCTCCCTTTCTGTCACTGCAGCCAGAATGGAGCGCGACCCAACCCACAAATTCCGACTGTTGCTGGAATCGAACCCACGACCTTCGGATTGGGAGTCAGACACACTCCCAACTGAGCCACTGTGACAGACGGCGATTTAGCAGACGCTTATTTCAAGGTGTGATAGGTATGCATTTTATTGCCGTATGTATGCCGTACGCGCCATAAAATGCAACTGATAGCTCCGATTGCTGTATGGTGCACGCGCGTTTAAAGCTGTTGCGATTTTCAGGCCGCCGTATGCGTGTAATTCCCGCGTAATTAAATGGGTTTTCTGCCGCAAATCCGGCGAATCGTGTCATCTAAAATTTTCAGTCGGAAAGAGGAACACACAGCAGACGTTTATTCCACCAAAATCGGTCCAACCGTTTTAAATTGGCGCAATTTTCAAATTTCCCAGTTTTTTGTCTTCAGTTCCTGTTGAAGGCACCTTTTTTTCGTGATCGCGTGCATCTGCTGCCTGCCGATATTCGAATTTTCGGGAAGTCGAAAGACACGCGATTTAGCAGATGCTCATCTCACGTGATTTGCTGCATTTGTTTAGAAATGGCGTCATATTTCCTGTTTTTTTTTTCTTCAAGTTTTTGCTCAATTTTGATGCGGTTTTCAGTAGTTTGTGGGTGTTTTGGTCAGTGTTTTGTGCAAAAGGTGTTTTTATTGGTTGAAAACATTGAAATATGGGTGTTTTTATTGACACAGCAGAAATCTGGCTTGGTTGAACGGGAAATGCATGCATTTCTGCTTTTTCTGCTTTTCGAAAATCCTTGTAAAAATTGTTAATTCTGGCTGGAGTGACACTCCCTGTTGCCGAAAATTGCAGAATACCATTGTAAAACCCGAATTCGTAATTCCGGGCTTGAGGGGTTAAGTGGAGTTGCCTAGCTGCGTTGATTTCAGTTTTTGTTGTTGGTGATGTGTTGATGCAATCTTGGTGAGCTAGGTACCAATGTTTGCCATTTTAATTTGTTTCAACCTACCTATTTTAGCTGAGCGAGCACTTGACACAATGAACTTTGATATGCTCAAAGGTCGTCCCATCAGGATCATGTGGTCACAGCGCGACCCATCGCTTCGCAGATCGGGTGTCGGAAACATCTTCATCAAGAATTTGGATAAGGGAATTGACAACAAGGCCCTGTGTGATACATTTTCTGCATTTGGAAATATCTTGAGCTGCAAGGTGAGTCAACTTTGAGTCATTTTTTTTTCATGGGTGCTTTTTTTCGGCACCATAAGTATCCCTCCTGGAAAACAACCACTCTGGCTGAATCCTACCTGGAATCTTTATTCAAGCCACCAGCACTTTTTTTTTATCTTTTTTTACCTTTTACCAGCACCTGCCCTTTTTACCTGTTCTTGAATTGACCATTAAATAGGTGGGCCAACCAGAGTTTGTAACCCAGGTAGGTACCTACCTCATTGTACCCAGGTTTCGAAAAAATTAAATTTTTAGACAAGGAGCCTGCTGAGTGCTGGGCTCCCTAACTTTCATGACTTTAACAAACATTTGTCAAAAAAATATTTTGCAAGCCCATGTGCAAATCTTGAAGCCCACAGGGAAAGTTAAAAAAAAAAGAAGCCTTGGATAGTGCCTGATTTATGGGTTTCCCAATATGGGCCCCACATGAGCATTTTACGTGGTGACCATGTGGGCAGTCTGATGTCAATTCATTACAGAACTTGCCCACATGTTGCTCATATGCACCCCACATGGAATGAAAATGCCAAAAATCAGTCCATATGGTAAGTAGGTACCTATCTACCTACATAACTTTATTCCTTCACGCCCGAACAACGAGCTCTGCTCGTTTGTCAAAAACGACCCCACAGCCGAAGCATGAGTCACACTCGGCCACTCGGGACCGACTTTTGTTCTCCAACGCAACCACGAGTGACGCTCGTTTCCGGAGTCGGCTGAAATAATCCAATTTTCCGTTAAATTACGACAATCGCAGTTGTTTTTGAATGTTCAATTTCGACAGACGGCGAATCAAGGTGCATTTTAGTCTTTTGTTCGTCACGGTCGGACATTATTTAGAAATTTGCATAGCAGCAAAGTTTCATAATGAACTAAATCCATGTAAAAGGCAGGCATCTGCAGAAAACTTAAAAAAATCATCTGTGATGGCCGATGGGGAAAATGTGTATTTCCTTTGCAAATTTGGAAGGAGTTCTTTGGACCAAGTAGAAGGTATGAAAATGAAGTGCTATCCTAAAGTGAATTGGAAGGCACTATTTACATGCAGGAGATGCATGTAAAATGCAATAGATACATAGAACGTTCAAATTCTCGTTGCGGTATTCACGATAATGCAAAAATGTGCGATACCTACCAACCACCACCGATGTCTTTACAATGGAATTTCGAACTCTGGAAAACAAGGCAAATTTGCCAATTCCGTCGCCTGCAAATGAACGGATTTTTTTGCTTTTTTTTAATTTTTTTGCATTTCTTGTTTTTCATGATTAAGAAATAAAAAAAATTTTCCAAAACAAATTTTCTAAAAAAATGTTGGCCCGGTGAAAAACA
>JASGXE010010908.1:0-16296 GCA_030068105.1 Sinentomon sp. SZTP_YWyxl | reverse complement strand
TGCAGCTATTTGCCTTGGTCTATTAACGATTCCAAGGAAATGTAGAACTGGGTTGATTTTGCAATTGGCTGAACAACACCATTCATATGATGGTCCAGTGATCCCTTTCCAGCTTTGAGACCATAGTGGTTGAGCAAATTTAACTGACGACAGAAGGAAAGTCCACGTGGACTTTCTGACCTGTCTGTACCCGTGGGAATCAAATTTTGTTCGGTGACAAAATGTGCTCCGACCCTCCATTTGAGAGACATGGCCACCAAAGTACCCAAATTGAGCACTGTAAGGGTATGCCTTTCTTGTCATCCGAGAGTGTGCATTTAAAGCTTCTGGTCCCATGGTCGCAGGACAATTGGCCTAAAGACTTACGATCATTCCTATACTGAAGAGTAAAAATTCATTTATCCGGCCTCCTGATTTGGGCTGATGAAGTGCGGCCCAGAGAAGAAGAAAAAAACTAGAGAATTGAACACGTTTATGGGAGTGTGGACCTGCAGATGGTTGTGAATGAACAACCCATATGGACGAGGGTTTTTGGTTCAATAACAACAAATGATAAAGCCAGTTCATTTGACGAAAACGGGGTTTGATTGCAATCATTCCTCCATCCGAGAGAAAAACTTATTTTCGACCGAGAAGCATACGAACATCTCACGAGTAGAGCCTATGATAAGCCACGCAGTGAGAGAGGAAATTCAACATTCATGAAAGAAGTCCGTGTGGATGGACATGAATGAATGAATGAATGAATGAATGAATGAATGAATGAATGAATGAATGAATGAATGAATGAATGAATGAATGAATGAATATCTGTATTTGAGGGGGATTTCCCTTATCATACCACTGGTTACAAAGACAAGAAAATGACATAGAAGGAAGTAATAGACATACAGAATAAGAATAAGAATTTAAAACCTTGACTAAAATTAAACATTTCAACCAGACAACATTCCAACCAGACAGACATTTCCACCATCAATCAAATACTTTGCCATTGCTACTGCACCTACCGAACCGTACTTGTGGACGGGGAAGGTGACAAAAGATTTGATAGCCTGCGCCTAAGTATGGGCACGGCTATCGGCGGTTCGAGGAGCTTGGAAGGGAGGGCATTCCAATCATTAATGGATTGTCCCAGAAAGGACGATTTGCCAAAGTCCCTCTTGAAGTAAAGGGTTCTCACTTTAAAGGCATGATCCTGTCGTGAATAGAACGTTGGAATTTGTATGTGCTTCGATAGCTTACCCCATCCCCCATCCCCCAGACATTATTAATGAAATCACCAATAAATCGCTTGGCTTCTTTATGCGCGAATCATGCTTCCAGGAAGAGCTTTGGAATCAGAAATCCACCACTGAAATCAAATTTTCGGACAGGGTGTTTTTCTCGCAGTGAAAAGAACACCATCCTATTTTAGCCATGCCCATTTATACACATCAGTATAATTGGTCATCCTGCATCAGAGCAGTTACCAACCTTGATGAAGCTTGCTGCGATGGTTGAGCATGGCGACACAACCGTCTTCAGGCACCTATCGTGAACCACGAAATTGCACACTGGAAAAAATAAACAAGGCGAAATTAATCTTCAAACTTCTCCGAATGAAAGACATTTTTTATGAAAACAAATCACTGCCCAACCGTGGACAAATTCCATTGAAAAGGATATTATCGAAGCCGAATAAGTGTGGAAAAGCAATCGCATAGGTATATGGTTCAGTGCCTAATTGGCTACTTTCCTTGGAATTTACCCTTTCCTAGTTGCAACTGGAAAAATCCAGCAAAAAAGAGTAGGTAAACACTGTAATTGTCTCTCAATAACGAAGGGTATTAAGATTTCTAACTGCGAAGAGGTACAAGAGAACTATTTCGTACATCTGTGTAACTGGTTGGAGAGTTGGAGATGGTTTTAGTCAAGCCATACGGATTTTAACAACCCAAAACGTATCAATTTTGTCGAATGCTCAGATGCGTAGGCTAAATTAATGCCTGCGTAATCCTTCTCAAAATCTTCCCCAGTTTGGTCTGCATCGTTGACGAGGCCATAATATTTTAAAACAGTTATTTTGTTTCTTGTGCCTGCCTGCTCTTGTTCCAACTGCAGATACTAAACGGATCGACACGTCGACGCATCCCTGCGTCCAATAAGTATTCAATAGCATTCGAGAAAGGGTTGGCCGGAGCTCAGGGGAACACTGGCCAATTGCACAGGTCTGATATTTTCGAACAATTTTTGAACTATGTTTGAGACAATGGAAACATTTTCATTGCCTCCGAACAGAAATGTCGACATGCTCTAATGTACAAATAATAAGTTTTCGAATTTCTGCTTAACAACAGGTTCCAAACCAAGAACGAGCTTTGAGCGCAATACACAGCTTATCAAAAGTCTTCGAACATAGGAGTTCATTATTAACTCAGGCGCCATTTAGAATCAATAGCAGCATGCCCACAAAACATCATGAGAGTCATGTGAAGCGTGAAGTTGCACCAAGCCCTGTTGAAATTATAGATGACCCCAACGTTCACCTGTTCGAGGACTTTTGATCAGCTCCGAACACTCGGAAATCATTTTCCATCGAACGAACAAACTCGTGTCGTTTTACCAATTGGGAGGCAACAACTGATACCCAAAAAGCAAGCATTCTTGCACAATTTAAAGTCACCAGCTCTCAATCTTAGATTTTAAGTCTTAAATTTTAAAAGAGAAATGGAAATAAGGCGGGAGCGAGGTGCTGAAGTTCATTTTGTATTCCAATGATGTAATGTGACAATGAACGGCAATGACAGAGCAAGCCACTAATGCCGAAGAAGAGCGTATGTACAGTGGCGAGAAAATTACTCGTGCCATGAGTACATGCCAGTTTTTCGACCTTTCAAAGAAAACTGGGAGAGATGTGTTGATTTCAGAATCAAGAATTCGGATTTTGTTGCATGGGAATATGCGTCAAATCATTTCTGCAAAGCCAATTTTGATGGGATTGAGATTTTCCCGAAAAATCGAGAGAGAAAAGCCCCCCATATGTGGTACAATTAATTTTCTGGCCGCTGTACATACGTGACAAGTGGTGGACCCGCTTTCCTTTTTTTCCTTGTCCCCGCTTTCCATTTTTCTCGCCTCGCCATCACCAAAATCTCGACACCCGATATTTTTTAACTTTAACGAGACCCACACACACACTGAAAACCGCTGAGGAAAAGGATCATTTTCAGAGAAAATCTTTTTGATCTGTCATTTGAAAATGTCATCAGGCTTAAATGATCGGTGTTTGTGCTCGAAATGTTTGTGAAATCAAAAGATCGACTCCGAAGTTTGCTTCTTCTTCAGCACGTTTGTTCAACTGCTACGAAAAAACGCTCGTGTTTTAAGGTAGGTTTCGTAATAATCTCGTTTGCACGAGATCTTTCATATGCAAAGCAGGAAACCCCGTTTGCATGGGATTTCTTTCATGCAAATCAGGAAACCCCGTTTGCATGGGATTTCTTTCATGCGAAGCAGGAAACCCCGTTTGCATGGGATTTCTTTCATGCAAAGCAGGAAATCCCATTCGCATGGGGTTTCTTTCATGCAAAGAAGGAAACTCCGTTTGCACGAGATCTTTCATGCAAATCTGGAAATCCCGTTTGCGTGGGATTTCTTTCGTGCAAAGCAAGAAACCCCGTTTGCGTGGGATTTCTTTCGTGCAAAGCAGGAAACACCGTCTGCATCCATGGTATTTTTGTCATGCTTAGCAGGAAAAGGAATGAGGAAACCCCGTTTGCACGAGATCTTTCATCCAAAGCAGGAAACCCCGTTTGCATGACGAGATTTCTTTCATGCAAAGCAAGAACCCCATTTGCATTGGATTTCTCTACAGACAATGGCAGAGGGCCCAAAAATCAAAGATGATCATCGCACACTTCAAGAGCAGCATTCCCTGCAAAGTTTGGGAGAACTGCTTGGGAGAGTGTTCCATGGTTCAAGAGTTCTTATAGGCCTACATGGGTTTTCGACTTCCGAGGGGATCTTGAATTGAAAATCATGAGGTGACTGCCTTTTCATGGAAATCGACGGATGGAAGACATCATAGCCATCTGGACATGGGTTGGGTTTGAAACTGGTTTCCGAATGCTGCTCGCCACGGACTCAAATCAGTGACACAGAAATTTGTAGTGTTTCTTCGGTTGTTTAGAAAGTAGCTTTAAAGATGTCTTGCTCCACAAGCACTGTGTTTCATGTAATTTCTTTGTCTCGTCTGTGATTTCTCACTCGTCACGGCTGATTCTCACATCTCCTGTCTTCTCATCAAAACATTGCAAACAGCATCATAAAAAAGCGTTCACACCGTCGGCATTATGCCACCATGCGATGAAAACAATCGCTGATCGTCTGCTGGTTTCGTGTTGTTATCTTCAACAATCAGCATGAATTCCACTCTGTGCTGCCACAATGGTGTTACCAACGGTGTTACGGTAATATCACCGACCGTTTATGGACCGTTTATCACAATGTGTCAATAACACCATGATGATAAACGTCCAAAAAGGTGTCCAGTGACCAGTTTTCGAAAGAAATCACACAAAAACAAAGAAATCACATGAACGTTGCGCCTGCATACGACTATCTGGAAAGTTACTTTCTGATCAATCTCAATGCATTTTCATTTTTGCGCCAAGTTCCATAATTTCCAGGTGCTTCCATTTCTTTGTCGCTGACATTCGGAAGTGTTGTTCGTTGCATAGTGGCGGGGGAATTTGCACTCATATGTAAAAATTGCCTGTTCATAATTTAGCAAAACCTCCAGCTGCAGAAATTAAAGGCTCTGTTATAATCTGGGTAAAAATCTGACAATTCCAGAAAGCTTTGTTCATTGTTGAAATTTGGGCTTTAATTTCTGCCGTCTACATAAGAGTAAAAACAAAGAAAAAAAGTTTCGGAGGCAACAGTTAAATGGGAAAAACATTTATTATGAGTACTTATACATTAATCCGCCGCTACTATAATATTAATGAGTGATAAACATCATTTTCACATTGGAAAACAAAACCGCCGAAATTTCTGGCCACGCCCATCACTGTAATTTCACCCCCTCTGCACGTCCGTTTTTCTTCATCAAATTATTCAACTCAGACCGACATGTCCCGAGGTCAGCACCATGACAGCACGAAGATAGTACGTAAAACAACTGAGAAACTTTCACACTCTTTCATTCAAACTTCAATTTCGCCGCCGAGTCTGCAGTTCTCATCCGTTCATCCGTTTTTGCATTATTACAGCAGGATTTTTTTCCCCTTTCATATCACAAACCACAGACTTTCATACCACAAACCGCCACAAACAACACAAGAGGGGCTACATTGTGCTTTTGTCAACAGGCCAGCTCACACTGGTTGAGCCGACTATGATCCCTTGAAAGATGGCATTTTCTTTGAAAGATCACGATGTGATTGAAAAAGAAACATTTTTCTTTCCGCTGATTTCGGATTTCCTTGCATGATAGCCAGCAGCAACCGTTGAAGTGGGTATTGACACTAGGAAGTTTGCCCCCTGGTGTCTTCCACGGCCTCTGCGCGACCTAAACATGCACTTCAATATGAGTCGTATTCTTCAATAAACCTTCAAAAAAGGTCCCTAGACCTTTTGAAGATCATCGTTGAGCATCATTTTCACTAAACCATTTTGTATGCTACCAAGTGAACAGCGCATTGAACGCAAAAGGTTGAGTTACGTTGCAAAAATTTTGAAAACCCCCAAAATCACCCCTTTTGAAGGGCAAAAACAGCCGTTTTCAGATTTTCCTGTTAGCAGCTATGAAAACGGCCCTGATTGGAAAATTTTCAAACCTCTGGTTAGGCTGGAAGAGCCCGTCTATTTTGGAGATGAGACTGTCCTGGAGTAACAAATGTGCAACTGTGGAACAGCCTTCACTTGCCAAAGCTCCTCCTATTTGCTGTGCTTTGTTTCACAGGCAATGTATTTGTGGACAAAAAAGATGAAGTTGTTGGAAATGCTTTTGGATCGGGACCGGTGACAGGGATTGAATGGGACAGAGGCAGAATGGGACTGAGGCAGAATGAGACTAATGCAGAATGAGACTGAGGCAGAATGGGACTGAGACAGAATGAGACTTAGGCAGAATGGGACTGAGGCAGAATGGGACTGAGGAAGAATGAGACTGAGGCAGAATGGGACTGATGCAGAATGGGACTGAGGCATAATGGGACTGAGGCAGAATGGGACTGAGGCAGAATGGGATTGAAGCAGAATGGGACTGAGGCAGAATGAGACTGAGGCAGAATGAGACTGAGGCAGAATGGGACTGAGGCAGAATGGGATTGATGCAGAATGGGACTGAAGCAGAATGGGACTGAGGCAGAATTGGACTGAGGCAGAATGGGACTGAGGCAGAATGAGACTGAGGCAGAATGGGACTGAGGCAGAATGGGACTGAGGCAGAATGGGACTGAGGCAGAATGGGACTGGGGCAGAATGGGACTGAGGCAGAATGGTATTGGGGCAGAAGTGGACAGAGGCCGACAAACAAATTCTGCCTCAGTCCAATTCTGCCTCAATCCGTTCTATCCCAGTCCCCCGATCCTTTGGATCTGTGCTTATGCACCTGTTCAAAAATGGCAAAGGCATCACTCAATTTGGTCTGTGCTAAGTTAGCAGACCGACTGAATGTACCATGGCAGAACTTGATTGTGCAAGTCGCAATTTCGAATGAGCTGAATATGCAAACGAGAATTTTCGCTTAAACTCGTCACGGAGTCGTGTATACGGGTGTTTTTGTTTTGACGTCCATTGGTCAGGCTCTCACAACTTCATAGCAGACCAACTGCATTAGCATGGACAGAATTTGAAACGCTCCGAATATTTTCAGTCGGATCTTCGAATGTCATTTCTGAGGTCAAAATCGACACCAGAAGGCAGGCACATCCTCGATGAGTTCATCTAAAATCGACCCCAGGCGGGGAGCTAATTTCTCGCACTTGGAATGGGCTTTTTGTGATATCACAAAAAGCCCATTCCAAGTGCGAGAAATTAGCTCCCCGCCTCGGGTCGATTTTAGCCTGCGAGTTGGTTAGATCGATTGTTGGACTGAAGAATTTCTTCCGCTTTCAATACGAGTATATGTATACACGGTCTTCAGTAATTGACGGGCTGTGGGAGATTTTTGTCGGAATTTTAAAGTACGGGGCGAGGTAATTTCCCATCTGGCATGCGCTGCAAAAAGCATTCCTTCGTGAAATGCGTTTTGCGGCGCATGCAAGATAGAGAATTACATTGCCCCGTGCTTTAAAATTCTGACAAAAATCTCCTATGGCCCGTCAATTACTGAACACTCCGTATTTTTGTGCCACTGTCATTGCGAAAGTATTGCCCCAGCACTCATTGTATTTTTACTGATGGAGTTGTGGTTTTGGTAGCCTACTCTCCTGCACTCCATTTGTGAATTGTCTTTAACGCGAAAGCTTATGGAAATATCGACCATGTTGCTGGAGTATACGTAATTGAAAATATTCGCGCACAATGAAAAACTTCCTCAGCTCAATCGATCGCAGCAAAATCCGAATGTTTGTGTAATGTGGCCAGCCAACTTTGCATGTTTTTCAAATCTAAGTGTGTGTCAATGCATTTTTCGGAGTTCTTAAAGCAGCGTCCAGAAATTTTCCCTTTGGGGAGTGTCGCCAATGATGCATGCGCACCAAAAAGTCACGCATGCCCTTTTTGGAAGGGTGCATTTTGCCCACACAACGATAACGAAGCAGATGTTGGTATAATATTTCTACCGCAGATCATTACTGCCTTGCCATTTCATCTTTCCAGTTGTTTCCAACCTTTGGCTTCGTGTTCGTGTTGCTTCCATCCCTTTCATTTGGATTTTTCTGTATTTCGAACTACTTTCTTTTCTCGGATTTCTGTTTAGGTACTGTAGCTAGCTTTTGCTTTTGTAAAGCTATTTTGTGTGAAGCGACTTTTGGCCTTCTCGTCTCATGTGAGAAAGGCATCAAACCTGATTGATGGCTTTCAAACAACGCAATAGGTAAGGCCTAAAGAAAGCAACATCATCATGGACCAACTTCAGAAAATGGGTTATCGTTGTTGAGATATTTGATATTTTACAACATGCAACCATCATGCTTGTGAGCCGCCAAACTAGAATCCATGTGGGCCGACGATGGTTGAGCTGATTTTCAACGAAAATCATTTCTGTCTCCAATCCTGCGAATTTGTATGCTTAAGGGAATGGAGCTCTGAAGTTAATTGCCCATTAAAATGATGTCCCTATGCGTTCAAAGTCTGGAGAAATAATTCTTGACAGGTTGTGAAATCACCGACAGAAATAGCCCTCTATGTCCCAATTGGCTGTGCATGCCCTGACAATCCAACACCACTGGCTTGCCTTTTTTGTTGGCAGGCATAAATGCCATATGCTCGTACGTCGTCAAAAGACGTAAACAAATGGAGCAACAATGGCGTGGTGAAGGGGCACATGCCCCTCCCATTTTGTGTGCATTGTCCCCTTTTCACGGACGTCCAGAAAAGGAACACAACACCAATCAAAGGTTCGGACAAAAAATGGCCCTTAGTCAATGGGGCTGCCCCCATGCCCCGCTTTGCGGATACTGAATGTGCCGCTCATATTAATCAGGCACACACTCGTATTTGCCGCTTGCTTCAAAAAGCTCTCTACACCACAGGGTACGAAAGTCTTATCTGATACGAGATAGGAGGGAGGCAACACCTATAAAAACACATTCTGATATGAGTACCTAATAAAATTGCTTCACAATACTACATGGCTGTTCAACGTCGCAGATCTGTGATTTCAGAACAAAGTCCAAGTTTTTGATGTAATACAAACTTTAGCAAATACGATTATGGGTACCTATCTGAGTACCAGACCCCAAGAGATACCATAGACGCTGTCCCTTGCAGCACGGACAGGCGGAAAGCCAGCTAGTCATCTTTTTTCCATCAGCGAAAATCATGGAGGGAAAATCCGCTTGGTTTGATTCCGGCAGGCATGTGAAATTGTTGAGATGTTTGTTCAGAAACGAATATCTACACACTATCAAATGTTTTCGAACATAGGAGTCATATTAACTCAGGCGCCATTTAGAATCAATGGCAGCATGCGCCGCAAAACATCATGACACTCGTGTGAGGTGTGAAGTTGCACCAAGCCCTGTTGAAACTAGATGGCCCCTGTGTTAACCAGTACTTTAAAATATCGCCAATATTTGAGGACTTTTGACAAGCTCTGTTTTACATCAGCCAAAATAGCGGCCAGATAAGTGAAGCCTACCTTCACAGATGCATCCTTGTTGTATCAACCCCCATAGCATATCCGAACAATGGTGGCAATACGTGGCTTATGAAAGGTCTTCTTTACGAACGTGTGACCTGGATCAGTGACGCATCCGGTGAGCCAGCAGCCATTTATTGGCAAACGCAGAATGCGGGATTGCAGCGCCTCAGAATCGCCGGGGAACATCGGGGGAAATGATTACTCCTTCACATCATCGATAACAGCTTGCCTTCGCTTTACGTCACATCGGTACCGAAATATCGAATCATTTTTCGACACTATCCCACTTCACTGAAGCGTCAAAGCACTCAGGGGGCGCGATCTTTCAAAGCCGACAGCGATGCATCTCGATGCGGGATTGTGATCCAAAGTGGGACCACTGTCGAGTTGAACACAACAGCCATTTCTCCGCGTGGCCCACAGTGCTACCTCAGCGACATTGGCACAATTTTCCAGAAACACATTCCATTTTTGGTCGCCGCCATTGTGGCCGCCGTTTCGAGAAAAGAAAAGCACAAAAATCGAGCGCCTTTCAGGAAATTCAAAGCCGTCGCTTCGCTTTGCTGGCGGGAATCTGATGATTACTGTCACCCCAGCATCGCAAATCGCGCAGGCGCTGCCAGGAATTCTCTACGAAGAGATGGCAGGACAGTCTGCCTTGGCATGCCGAGATATTAGTAGTTCTTCTCTCTAGATATTGCGGAAAGGTAACCGTGTTTCCGGCTGTACGTGAATCGATCCTATCTTACACTCTCTTTTAGACTGCACTTCTTTCTCGCTTGGCATTCCCAAAAACACGAGACCGAAGGAACCGGAACATGTTCCCAGTCCTGCTATCCTGCTGCAAAAATTGAAAAGAATTGACGCCCTATCGCTACCCGTCTCTTCTGATAGCAACAGGACTGGCCTCCCCAAGGCGTCTGCTCTCGGACTGATTCATTGCTGTCAAGGGTGGAGGTTTTGTGCAATGGGAATGCGATGCCTTCCGGTTTCCCTGACTTGGGTGCTCGCAGTCGGCCGATTATCGCGTGGGCACAAGCAGGGAAAATGGTAATTCTCAGATATGTCCATGCAGATATCTAACCTGATTTATCAACAAATAATTGAAGCTTAACAATTTTAACCAAATCGGCACATTATGCCAGCAAATATGAGGCTTTGCATTTCAGTTCCTTGAGGGTTTACGCTTTGCTGAGGACAATGTGATTTCAGCATGAACGTGCATATTGAGTGCCAGCTATTCGATGCTTTGAGTGTCGCCAGTTTGATATGCCACTTAGGCGAATAACAATAGAATCAGGCGCTCCTTTGTCGCTCCCGAATTGGGCGACACCAAAATCGTCAGTTCAGAGAACCCTATTTTCGTTTTCCGACTTTACTTTTTTGAGAAGTGGCTGATATTCTCTCCGTCTCGCAAACAGCGAGGCGAGTATATGGAGAGAATGACTCAGAAAATGATAACAGAACTTCAACGATTCAAACTTGGGAAGCTTGGATTAGCGAACGCATGAATAGCCTTGCCGTTTAGAACGTACTGACCATCAAGAGCGGGACGGGTTGGCTTTTTTGTCGGCTGTTCCAATTTGGTTCTGAGGTTAATGGGTGTTCATTCGAGCCTCGGTCTGTCGAAAAACCCCATCTGTGTACATCGATCCATTTCTCGAGCCGAAAATAACCTGAACCAAATGTTTCGTGGATATACATATGCTTGCTGTTGTTTTGAGGGGACATTCTCTACTGCAGCGCAGCAGCAGGAGATCGATAGTGAAGGGAAAGGAAGATGCCCAATGTGGAAACAGAGATCTATTTTTGAAAGTGAACTTTCGTAAAGTTCCACCCAAAAAAAGAATCGAAAAAGACATTTCAAGCAGAATTTATTTCCATCTTCACATGTGGAAAATATTCCCGGCAACCCAAACCTGGCATCACTGTGGACAGATGGGGCCTTCCCATGCTTGGAGTTCAGCTGGCACAATTATGTATTTTTGTTGGACCAAGAGCGCCATTTCCCACCCAAAAAATGGCAACCAAAATTTTGAATTTTTTCACCTATGGTACATCTGTCATCCAAAGCCCTTCAAGGAACAGAGCCAAGTGCCTCTGGCACGCACAACGCAACAGTTCCAAAGACTTGATGACATTTGGAAGTGGGAAAGTTAACGGGCGTGATTTGCGGTAAAAAAGGCGGACAGCAATCATCAGTGTTCGGTTGGAAACAAGCTAAAAGGAAGAGGATGGGCATGGTTGCCTACTGGTTAACTTTAATTGAGAAATCACGGACAGATCCGCAAATCAGTCCGCGAACTTGCCCTATTTGGCCAATAGCCTTAGGCCCATACCTCATAAACTTTAGACAATTTTGAATTCACATTTTCGGATATAGAAATAAAGTTTTTTTTAATTCTACATTGTGTAACTCGGATCGGTTGGTCTTCGAACATTCAGAAACTGGGAATTCCCAGACCCATTCACATATCCTGATTCCTGGCTTGGTTTGTCTTTCAAAATGGAAAACTGCCATTTCCCAACGGCTGTGCCCAATAATTTCCCCCCAAAAATGCACTTCACACAATGCCCCAAAATTCGTAAATGTTTGAGGTGATGAAACAACACGAAATCAATTTCTTATTCAAGAACTTGGTATGTGGCCTAAAATTGGGGATTACGCCCACTTTATAAGTGGGCGTAAACTCCCGACCTTGGCTAGTAGACGTCGTGTCCACTGCCTCAGCTTGTTTCGAGATATTGTTGTTGGTGAAGTTGACTTTCCCATGCCGTTTGTTATTCTCTTAAAGACGTCAAAGGCGGACTGAAATGGATTAAGTTTCACATCCTTCAGGCGTAATGCTTACAAAAATCATTTTCACCCGGTCATATCGATGGAATAGTGCACGTGGATCCCAATTAATTCGAAACAGGAGGATTGGTGCGACAGTATAGGAGAGCTTAGCGTAGTCATTATGCAGTGTACTCCACCACCTCTCATTTGCAGCAAGACTTATAGGGTATCAGAGGCAGGCTATTCACAGCTCGATATGACCAGGGGGAAAAATGAATTTTTGTCCGCAACGCCTGAAGGGGATATGAAACTTAATCCATTGTCAGTCCGCCTGTTGAACGTCTTTAAGAGAATAACACAGACGCATGGGAAAGTCAACTTCACCAACAACAATATCTCGAAACAAGCTGGGCAGTGGACACGACGTCTACTAGCCAAGGTCGGGAGTTTACGCCCACTTATAAAGTGGGCGTAATCCCAATTTAGGCCAATACCAAGTTCTGAATAAGAATGATTTCGTGTTGTTTCATCACCTCAACAGTACGAATTTTGGCATTGTGTGAAGTGCATTTTTGGGGAAATTATTGGGCACAGCCGTTGGGAAATGGCAGTTTTCCATTTTGAAAGACAAACCAAGCCAGGAATCAGGATATGTGAATGGGTCTGGGAATTCCCAGTTTCTGAATGTTCGAAGACCAACCGATCCGAGTTACACAATGGTAGAATTAAAAAAAACTTTATTTCTATATCCGAAAATGTGAAATTCAAAATTGTCTACAAGTTATGAGGTATGGGCCTAAGGCTATTGGCCAAATAGGGCAAGTTCGCGGACTGATTTGCGGCATCTGTCCGTGATTTCTCAATTAAAGTTAACCAGTAGGCAACCATGCCCATCCTCTTCCTTTTAGCTTGTTTCCAACCGAACACTGATGATTGCTGTCCGCCTTTTTTACCGCAAATCACGCCCGTTAACTTTCCCACTTCCAAATGTCATCAAGTCTTTGGAACTGTTGCGTTGTGCGTGCCAGAGGCACTTGGCTCTGTTCCTTGAAGGGCTTTGGATGACAGATGTACCATAGGTGAAAAAATTCAAAATTTTGGTTGCCATTTTTTGGGTGGGAAATGGCGCTCTTGGTCCAACAAAAATACATAATTGTGCCAGCTGAACTCCAAGCATGGGAAGGCCCCATCTGTCCACAGTGATGCCAGGTTTGGGTTGCCGGGAATATTTTCCACATGTGAAGATGGAAATAAATTCTGCTTGAAATGTCTTTTTCGATTCTTTTTTTGGGTGGAACTTTACGAAAGTTCACTTTCAAAAATAGATCTCTGTTTCCACATTGGGCATCTTCCTTTCCCTTCACTATCGATCTCCTGCTGCTGCGCTGCAGGTAGAGAATGTCCCCTCAAAACAACAGCAAGCATATGTATAGTCACGAAACATTTGGTTCAGGTTAATTTCGGCTCGAGAAATGGATCGATGTACACAGATGAGGGATTTTTTCGACAGACCGAGGCTCGAATGAACACCCATGTAACCTCAGAACAAAATTGGAAACAGCCGACAAAAAAGCCAACCCGTCCAGCTCTTGATGGTCAGTACGTTCTAAACGGCAAGGCTATTCATGCGTTCGCTAATCCAAGCTTTCCAAGTTTGAATCGTTGAAGTTCTGTTGTCATTTTCTGAGTCATTCTTTCCAAATGCTCGCTGTTTGCGAGACGGAGAGAACATCAGCCACTTCTCAAAAAAGTAAAGTCGGAACGAAAATAGGGTTCTCTGAACTGACGATTTTGGTGTCGCCCAATTCGGGAGCGACAAAGGAGCGCCTGATTCTATTGTTATTCGCCTAAGTGGGCAGATCAAAACTGGCGACACTCAAAGCATCGAATAGCTGCACTCAATATGCACGTTCATGCTGAAATCACATTGTCCTCAGCAAAGCGTAAACCCTCAAGGAGACTGAAATGCAAAGCCTCATATTTGCTGGCATAATGTGCCGATTTGGTTAAAATTGTTAAGCTTCAATTATTTGTTGATAAATCAGGTTAGATATCTGCATGGACATATCTGAGAATTACCATTTTCCCTGCTTGTGGCCCAACGCGATAATCGGCCGACTGCGAGCACCCAAGGTTCAGGGGAAACCGGAAGGGCATCGCATTCCCATTGCACAAAACCTCCACCCTTGACAGCAATGAAATCAGTCCGAGAGCAGACGCCTTGGGGAGGCCAGTCCTGTTGCTATCAGAAGAGACGGGTAGCGATAGGGCGTCAATTCTTTTCCCAATTTTTGCAGCAGGATAGCAAGGACTGGGAACATGTTCCGGTTCCTTCGGTCTCGTGTTTTTGGGAATGCCAAGCGAGAAAGAAGTGCAGTCTAAAAAGAGAAGTGTAAAGATAGGATCGATTCACGTACAGCCGGAAACACGGTTACGCTTTCCGCAATATCTAGAGAGAGAACTACTAATATCTCGGCATGCCAGAGGCAGACTGTCCTGCCATCTCTTCGTAGAGAATTCCTGGCAGCGCCTGCGCGATTGCGATGCTGGGGTGACAGTAATCAGCAGATTCCGCCAGCAAAGCGAAGCGACGGCTTTGAATTTCCTGAAAGGCGCTCGATTTTTGTGCTTTCTTTCTCGAAACGGCGGCCACAATGGCGGCGACCAAAAATGGAATGTGTTTCTGGAAAATTGTGCCAATGTCGCTGAGGTAGCACTGTGGGCCAACGCGGAGAAATGGCTGTTGTGTTCAACTCGACAGTGGTCCACTTTGGATCACAATCCCGCATCGAGATGCATCGCTGTCGGCTTTGAAAGATCGCGCCCGCCTGAGTGCTTTGACGCTTCAGTGAAGTGGGATAGTGGCGAAAAATGATTCGATATTTCGGTACCGATGTGACGTAAAGCGAAGGCAAGCTGTTATCGATGATGTGAAGGAGTAATCATTTCCCCCCGATGTTCCCCGGCGATTCTGAGGCGCGGCAATCCCGCATTCTGCGTTGCCAATAAGATGGCTGCTGGCTCACCGGATGCGTCACTGATCCACGGTCACACGTTCGTAAAGAAGACCTTTCATAAGCCAACGTATTGCCACCATTGTTCGGATATGCTATGGGGGTTGATACAACAAGGATGCATCTGTGAAGGTAGGCTTCACTTATCTGCCGCTATTTTGGCTGATGTAAAACGGAGCTTATCAAAAGTCCTCCAATATTGGCGATATTTTAAAGTATCTACTGGTTAACACAGGGGCCATCTATTTCAACAGGGCTTGGTGCAACTTCACACCTCACACGAGTGTCATGATGTTTTGCGGCGCATGCTGCCATTGATTCTAAATGGCGCCTGTGTTAATAATGAACTCCTATGTTCGAAAACATTTGATAAGTAGTGTAGATATTCGTTTCTGAACAAACATCTCAACAATTTCACATGCCTGCCGGATCAAACCAAGCAGGAGTTTCCCTCCATGATTTTCGCTGATGGAAAAAAGATGACTAGCTGGCTTTCCGCCTGTCCGTGCTGCAAGGGACAGCGTCTAGGGTATCTCTTGGGGTCTGGTACTCAGATAGGTACCCATAATCGTATTTGCTAAAGTTTGTATTACATCAAAAAACTTGGACTTTGTTCTGAAATCACAGATCTGCGACGTTGAACAGCCAATGTAGTATTGTGAAGCAATTTTATTAGGTACTCATATCAGATGTGTTTTTATAGGTGTTGCCTCCCTCCTATCTCGTATCAGATAAGACTTTCGTACCCTGTGGTGTAGAGAGCTTTTTGGAAGCAAGCGGCAAATACGAGTGTGTGCCTGATTAATATGAGCGGCACAGTTCAGTATCCGCAAAGCGGGGCATGGGGGCAGCCCCATTGACTAAGGGGCCAATTTTTTGTCCGAAACTTTGATTGGTGGTTGTGTTCCTTTTCTGGACGTCCGTGAAAAGGGGGACAATGCACACAAAATGGGAGGGGCATGTGCCCCCTTCACCACGCCATTGTTGCTCCATTTGTTTACGTCTTTTGACGACGTACGAGCATATGGCATTTATGCCTGCCAACAAAAAAGGCAAGCCAGTGGTGTTGGATTGTCAGGGCATGCACAGCCAATTGGGACATAGAGGGCTATTTCTGTCGGTGATTTCACAACCTGTCAAGAATTATTTCTCCAGACTTTGAACGCATAGGGACATCATTTTAATGGGCAATTAACTTCAGAGCTCCA
>JASGXE010010907.1:0-15253 GCA_030068105.1 Sinentomon sp. SZTP_YWyxl | reverse complement strand
GGTGTTGGTGATCAAGGGTTTTGCATGGGGCGTATGGGCCAAGTAGGTCTTTATGTTCCTTCTTTCCTGATATGAGCAATTCGAAATATTGCTCAAAAAGTCAAAAACTCGTTCGTTATTTGAATTCTCTGGGACAGGCATTGTGGACGAATGGGATTAATCGTCTAAAAACAATGATAAGGCCACAATATTTTGCAGGATCTGTGCGGGGTACATTTATGCATGGGGTCATGATCATTGAAAGGGTACTTAGGTACATTGGATAGCCGAATGCTGACCATGCAAGTCTAACACCCTTGAAAAACAAAATCTAAGAAACACACGCCAAAGGAGAATCTTTCTACAAATCTGTTTCGTTTTATATGTCCCATACCGAAAGTTTTGAGAGATCACGGCACATTTCGTAAGGTCGATTTGAGGGATGGGATATTGATAGCACATTTAGGATTTCCCAAAAGTCGCTTGACAATCCCTGCCATTTGCTAGTTTTCAATATTCTCCGGTTGGGCTATTTCACAGATTTCAGGTTCAGATCGGGCAGGCTGCCTGCTGCAGGTGTTATCCATTCGAATTGGAACAAACTCCACCCCATGCTTCCAGAGTTGCATCAAAACTGCAATGCACTTTTCTGGGGGTGTCGTGACTTTTGGGAAACACTGTATATGAGAAGCAGACTGTTTCCAGAGCGAAACTGTTTCCACCGGCATTGGCACTTCATTTTTCAGGCCGCGGAAAGCCGATGACTTTCCTTTGGTTTGCTGTGTGCTTTCTAACTGCCCGCACCCCCAAATTCATCAAAAGTTTGACAACGGAACTCAAATTTTTATCAACCACGTGCTTGGCGTCCGCCTGTGAGGCCAACAAAACGTGCGCAAGATTGGGTCCACCAACTGTTGTTATTGATAAGGTGAAGTTAAAAAACGGGTTCTAAACGGCATGTTACAGAAAGACTAAAAATTGATATTTTTAAAATGACTCTGGCCTCGCGGCATATTTAGAAACAGTTAAACCCAAGGCCAACCAAAAATTAATCCCAAAAGTGCAGCAGTTTCACTTCGCTCCGCTTATTGGCGTCGTTCAACAGCAATGTGTGATGTTGATTGAAAATGGTAGCTGTTTTGGAAGGAGAAATCTTGTGTCAAATGGCCTCAGATTTGGATGATTTTGGTGTCAAAATGTAGGCCAGGTATTTGTGCACAACTTTGCAGCAGGCCAGACCCATGTTGCAACGGAAAATTTTGCGCTGCAGTAGATTCAGAAAAATAAAGCACTGAAAATTTTGGCGTTTTGGAAACAGGCTTTGCTTCCCAAGAACGTTTTGGTTACTTTGTAAGTTGAAATAGTGAAAATTCTTTATGAAATTGAAATCTGCATTTTATTGGCTTTCATTTAACACCAAAATCATTCAAATCTGCCCAGAACTTTTCAATAGAGAGCAATATTTGTGAGTTGCATCCATTCCCGAAATCGGCGTGCCTGACGGTGCAAATGCGTGATGTCCGGACGTTCAATACACAGCGTGACGGGCGGGTTGGACCGCCGTCTATAATAGGGGGAGGATGCATGGTTTCACCTGCAGTGAAATGGGCATGCTTCTTGCGCTGAAGCTTCCTCCTCTTTCGCAATGAGAACGGAAAGACAGTTTTGCATTGCACAGTCAATTGCTCGCACATACCTATCAGTTCCTGGTGAAATTATAGCCGGCATATTCCCTGATGGTTGTTTTTGGCATGCCTTTCAAATACACGCTTAGTCATGATAGTTTCATTCATATGCTCATTTGAATTCCTTTTTCTGAGAACACTTCGGGAGTGGAAATCACTCCTTAAGGACTCACATTTGCTTTCAAACTTTGCAAACCCTGCTTCATGCATGAGCCGATTTTTCATCCCTTGCACTTTTTCATCCCTGTACTTTTTTATCCCTGTACTTTTTCATGCCTTGCGTGTCATTATCACAGCAGTTTCTTAACGATTTGGTGAACTTCTTCATTGTCACACAGGTCTGTGTCAGTCAAACTTGTTAATTGAAACTTTTCACTGTAGATATTTAAATCTTCCTTGCTCTGAATATTTGTTGTTCTTGTTCATTGTTGTCTTTCGTCATATATTTTGTCCTAATCGAAAAATTTGCAAAAAATTGCAAATCTGAGTGGGTACAACAATTAAAACTACAATTACCTACAATTGTTGTTTAATGGCCCAGAAATTGAAAGTGGAGTGCGCAGCGGACAGAAGCCTGTTTTGATAAGAAATTCTTTGTCTGGATGGTTGGGCTCGCTCTTCGGTCTGAAAGCGACTTTCTGCTCCTGCGATGTGAGGGATCGACACTTATCATTCATCCCATCGCATCATGTGGCATGGCATGCGGGCCATGCTGAAGAGTGGCGGCGGAATTAATGTACCCACACATGAGTTTTTCCCATTTAACTGTTGCCTCCGAAACTTTTTTTTCTTTCTTTTTATTCTTATTCAGGCGGTAGAAATTAAAGCGTCAAATTTCAACAAAGTGTTCTTGAGGTGTCAGATTTTGACCTCGGTCACGTCAAAAGAGGATCTTTAATTTCTGCAGCATAGAATTTTCGCCAAAATTTGAACGGTTGCAATTTTTTACATGTATGAGTACATTAATTTCGCCGCCGCTATACACATACAACATATGTGTTTTCCCATTCAACTGTTGCCTCCGAAACTTCTTTTTCATTCTTTTCAAAAGTGGATCTTCAATTTCTGCAGTGCCTGCAGAGTTTTTTCCAAAATCTGAACGGTCGTGATGCCTTCCAGGCACGGAAGCAGAGATCTGAGACAGGGACATT
Source organism: Sinentomon sp. SZTP_YWyxl (assembly GCA_030068105.1). Classification (NCBI taxonomy): domain Eukaryota; kingdom Metazoa; phylum Arthropoda; class Protura; order Sinentomata; family Sinentomidae; genus Sinentomon; species Sinentomon sp. SZTP_YWyxl. Next base: position 12,438 of record JASGXE010010907.1, on the reverse strand, counting down.
TGTCGTGCAACCAAGTGCTGGATTTTGTTTTTTGGCAAAAACAACAGGTCAGGAAAGATTTTCAGAAAAGATTTTGATTTAATTCGATTCGATTTGATCTTAATTTGATTTGATTTGATTTGAAGGGGAAGAAGGTGGCTGCGCGTCGTCTGTACGTACCGGGTCTGAGGCAGGGCACCATATGGGGTTCCAAAGGACATCGACCCTGGGATATACCTACGGAGTCTCAGAGAAGTTGGAAGAAATTTCGCGAATTTGAGTTCATTTTGACGGCGAAATTACCTTCGGGTTTTTCGTCAAAAATAAAAAATTCACATTTTTCTCGATGAAGGGGGGCGGTGTCACCCTGCCTGCTGTATCCGGCTCTGGCATTTTCCACTTTCAAGGTCAGGGAGAGTGTCCATTTTGAGGACTGATCGCATCCGAAATGGAACGATCTCCACCCAGGTCATCTAATTGGTACCTGCAGCTTACTCATGCACCTTAAGTATATGTATTATGATAGAGGCGGAATTAATGTCTTATCATATTTGTGTTTTTCCCATTTAACTGTTGCCTCCGAAACTTTTTTCTTTCTTTCATTTTACTCTTATTCAGGCGGTAGAAATTAAATCGCCACATTGCAACTACAGGTGTCAGATTTTGACCTTGCTTGCAAAAGAGTATCTTTAATTTCTGCAGCGTGGACCTTTTACTAAAATCTGAATAAAGGAAAATGTTTACATGTGTGAATACATTAATTCCGCCGCCACTGTACATCCCTCACCCTCCTATTTCCTCCTGATTTGTTCGCTTTGATTGACTGCACGAAGGCAGGTGGCCATTTTTCGTGAGCCATGTCTAATTGCAAAATTCCGTGTTTTGTTTTTATTGGTGCCAATTTTGCTCAGGCACGAAGGCAGGTGGCCATTTTTCGTGAGCCATGTCTAATTGCAAAATTCCGTGTTTTGTTTTTATTGGTGCCAATTTTGCTCAGGCATCGTCAGGTGTCAACTTTTATTGCAGATGACATATTTCTGCCACACCCACCTATTATCTTTCTAACGACTTCTGTCATCACTGTGTCCACAGGGTCAGTCCTTTCCTTTGCCACGGTTTCTGGAGTTTTGTAGATATCTCAGAGTTTGTAGAGTTTTGTAGTGTTTTGCAGGGTTTGTTTTGCAGAGTTTTGCAAAGTTTTGCAGAGCTTGCTGAGTTTTGAGAGTTTGTAGAGTTTTGCAGAGTTTGTTTTGCAGAGTTTTTCAAAGTTTTGCAGAGTTTTGTAGAGTTTTCTAGAGTTTTTCTGAACCAAGTGCAAATAGTCTGTCGGTTGTGCCGCAAGAATGAAAAGTATTTTCATCAGTCGTATTCCCCATTGCCACGCACTTTTAGGCTTCAACCGAAATTGCCAATTCAACAGGCGGATGCATCTTTCAATGACAATGGAAAAGGAGTAAGTGTTGTGCATAGAAATTAAAATTTTCCAACACAAAATGATCCACTACAGTTCATTCCACCTGAAGATATGAGCTGAGAATACTTCACACTCTTCCATTTAAATACACAGAAAAACTTTAATTTCTATGCCGAGAATGAAGTTTTCGACCGAGTTTTCATTGTTGAAAGAATTCTGGATTCACTCTGAGCCCACTTGGGAGCATTTTTAGCTCATATCTTCAAGTGGAATGAGGACTAATTGGCTTATTGATCGATAAAGCTGCGTGTGAGTGACGATGGGGGATACGGCCGCATGTTTCTGGAAAGCATGTCTATTCCAATCTTCCAAAATGTAACGCTGGTTCTTGTCATTCCAAGAAAGTATCGGTATTTGAGGTACCGCATCTTGCGTCAGTGTGCTTTTGGCCACCCAGTGGAGTTCATTCTCACCTGCTGCTGTCATTTTCTGCTGTGCCACACTTCACAGACATCACTCGGAACAATCTTAGCATAGTTCCGGTTGCCGCTCTTTCAGCGCGGTTGCAATTCGGAATCGTTTTTCTTCCTTATTTGAGGGCTACTTGAGGGACGATTTGGCTTTTGCTCGAAATTACAAAATTCAGCCCGGAATAGGACAATCCTTTTTGAACAGGATTGACTCTAATGCTAAAATATGCTGATACGAAGTGAGGGTAACAGTTCCAAAGACCTGCCTGGCCGCCTCATCCCCGCTTCAGCCGCCTCCTCCTCCTCAGCCTTCTCTTCCGCCTCATCCGATTTGCCGGACCATGCTGAGGGGGATGAGGAGGCTGACGCGGAGGAGGAGGCTGAGGCGGAGGAGGCGGAAGATGCGGAGGAGGCGGAAGAGGCGGGGATAAGGCGGTAGACAGGTCTTTGGTACTGTTACCGAAGTTAGTTTACCAAACTCACTTTTTTTTCTTAATGTCGATGTGAAAATGCTTCTGCTCATATCTTGGTATGAATCATTTGTTGAAAAAGTCTGCCCTTCTTGGTTTTCTCCCTTCTCCCATCGTTTGTTCCTGTGAAGTACAAAACTTTCTGCCTCGAGTGAACAGCTAAGCAAAAAGAACGCTTGGCAGATCACTTGGAACTCACTTGGATTAGAAATTAAAGTTTTTATATACGACACTGTACTTTTTTATCTCGCTTTAATTTGCCGTCACAATTTCGGCCTAAACGCTATGGGCTTTCTTTCCTCATAGCACTTCGTCGCTGTTTGGCCACGAAAAGGTTGGTCTACAGCTCATTCCACTTGAAGATATGAGCTGAGAATGCTTCACACTCTTCCATTTAAATACATAGAAAAACTTTAATTTCTATGCCGAGAATGAAGTTTTCGACCGAGTTTTCATTGTTGAAAGAATTCTGAATTCACTCTGAGCATAATTGGAAGCATTCTTAGCACATATCTCCAAGTGGAATGAGGAGTAGATACCTTTGCCCAACAATGCGAAAAAACTTTCATTTCTAACCTGCATAATTTTCATTTCAAAAATCACTGTGGCGGATCGAAAAACCCGAAAGAATTCCATTGTTGCATTTTGTTGCAACGCAGCCGACAATGGGAGAGCATCCCATGAAAAAAGACTGTGTGAAGTCGAAGCAGGGAACGCCCGAAAGATATGCGAGCGGAGGACTTCCCTGCAGCAGTCCTTTTATTGCGTGAGCTACTGTTGCCAATCTGCCATAGTTCACTCTGTGTGTACACTCACGAAAACAATAATGACTCCCTATGCAGGACAACTTGGAAAAGTTGGCAAATGCAGTGATTGACATTCACACAGATCATTGCAACGCGTCTGAGACCACGTTAATCCGTTCCGAACGACGCAGAATTTTCCTTCACGAACGGCTACCGGCACCAGGTTTCGGAAAATTGGGTCTATCTTCAGGTATTCGCCAGACTGTTATCCTGAAGAAAAGATACGTACACTCTAAACACGAAGTTCAGTTTGGAACACAACATTTTAACATGATGGGCTTGGACAAGACAGGAAGTGTTCTTTTATGAACACTTGGTCTGTTGTTGGAACACATTGAGTGTTCCATATCCAGCGATTTGGAACACTTCATGTGTTCCAATGGAACACTTGGTGTTCCAAATCGCTCATGTGTTCCAAGAACACACATTTCCCTCTTTCAATTCCAGCTGACATCGAGACAAAACATCGCAACCCGCATTGGCATTCTTCTCAAAGAACGCAACCCGCATAGCATGAACGCAAAGGAATTTTGCAGATATAGGGGCCCATTTAACTCCATAAGGGTGACATTATTGTTTCCGTCACTGTACATATTCTGCAACATTATTTTCAGTACGAATATGTCTTCGCAGGACGTCTCACGTTGCATTCTCCACTTCCAGTTTCGCGAATTATCGCGGAACCGTTTCGAAGAACGAAGCTCATTGACCTGCCAAACCAACTTCCCGTAACAGTCCACGTTTGTGCGTGCACCATATACGGTGCATTGTTTCCTCAGTTGAGAAAGAGCTCCATACCGTTGGTCGACCGCCCTGCCACGCAAAAGTTCGCGAGTTTTTCACGTGTTTTCATGCGCGTATTTTTCGCTTTGTTTCTCGTCGTGTTTCCTCAACCGTGTCTTCTCACAAGGCCCATATCTTCTCTCATGTCCGCTATAACAACCATGATGGTTGAAACCACAAGGACATTCTGTGGAACATCGAATCATTCGTGGGCTTCTCGGAACTCGATCTCTCTGCAATCTGTGTGAGCAGTGTGAGTGATTTTTATGGTTGCAGTTCGGAAAACCTGCCGACATTTGAAAAAAGCTGAACTGGACGAGTTTTCACACACGCTCAAGTTGCGAAAACAGGATAGGAAGATGAGGACGAGGTATAGGTGGGACAGAATAGGTAAGGGAAGGTGTGTTTGGACAAGTTGGGTTGGGTTAGGTCAGGTTAGGTTAGGTTTAGTTGGCTTTAAGCACATCACAGAACAATGGTTATAACTCGTTCAGTTCAATTGCGGCAGGTATTCCGAACTGTTACCATTTTTATTGTCATGCTGCAGAAAACTGTGGGGTGTTCTGATTGTGCATTGCAAGGGCGACAGTTCAGTAGGCAGGGGGTGAGTACCCCTTGACAAAAAATGTCCCCAGCGGCTCGCTTGCTCCCCAATGGTTTGGCTCACCATGGTGGGAAATTTGGTCTCCATGAACACGAATATTCCAGACAAAATGAACCCTAAATTATTTCTTCAGGTTGGGGGCACAGCCCCCAGACCCCCGACTGGGTCGGTGCGGTGCCCAGCTCGTTCCCTGAAGAATGCCCCGTGTGCGAAACCTGAGCTGCCAACTTCGCCGCAAATTTAGGTGACATCTTTTGTTCAAAACAATTCTCAACTTCGCTGAAAATTGGGTGAGTTTTGTTGAAAACAACTCTCAACTTCGTTGCAAAGTTTGACGACAGCTTTTGCTGCAAACTGCTTCCAACTTCACTCCACAGGTGGACGATACATGCAACAAAAACCATCATCCAACTTTGCAGAAGTTGGAAGTTGTTCGCAATTCGATAAAAAGGCTGCCGTCCAACTTTGCATCGAGTTTGAGTTGTTTGCAATAAAAACCTGTTGTCCAACTTTGCAGCGAAGTTGGGAGTTGTTTGCTTCAAAAACGTCATCCAAATTTGCAGGATCTGCATTGTGACAAAAACGCATGTGAACACATATCTGCAGCTTGAGTGGGAGACCAAATTTGCGACGACCGTGAGTGAGAATCACAACGTGCAAGTTGCAATTATTGTGAACTTGCGCAATCATCACTGTGAACCCGAATATCGCCTCCTGTTCCAGTGCGATGCATCGTGACACACGTTGCATATTGCACAACACGTGTGAAATACTCCTGAGAACACACTGCAGATACCCACTGAGAACACACGTTGCAGATCCAGAGAATACGCCTTCCATATTTCTAAGAACACACGCCACATATTCCAGAGAACACACGCTGCATATTAGTAAGATAACACACATCGATAGAACTCAGAGCACACGTTGCATATTCCTGAGAACACACGCTACATATTCCTGAAAACACATGTTGCATATTCTAGAGAACACGTTGCAAAACGACACACGTAGCATATTCCTGATAAAACACGCTGGGCTTTCCTCTGCAGAACACATGTTGCATGTTCTTAAGAACATGCCTTGCAAAGAAGAACACACGTACCTAAAACATATTCATGAGAGCACACGTTGCACATTCTTGTGCTCACACGTTTCATATTTCTGAGAAATAACGCCTTATATTCTTGAGAACACACGTTGCATATTACTGAGAACACGCTGCATATTCTTGAGAACTGACGTTGCATATTCCTGAAAACAACGCGGCATATTCATAAGATCAAACATTGCGTAGTCCAGAGAATACACGCTGAATATTTCTGAGAAAGCACGCAGCATATTTCTGAGTAGGTACACACGCATCATATTTCTGGAAACATACGCTGCATATTCCTGAGAAAACATGCTGCATTTTCCCGAGAACACACATTGCATATTACACGTTCTATATTCCTGAGAACACGGGATTAATTTTCCAGAGAAATTTTCCTGAGAATTCCTGAGAACATGCTGCATCTTCCTGGAAATACATGTTCCTGAGAATACACGTTTGCAATGCGGATCCAGAAAACACACGTTGCATGTTCTTGAGAACACGCGTTGCTTTTTCCTAAGAAACCACGTTGCATATTTCTGAGAACACACGTTACATATTCCTCAGAACGCATGTTGCATGTTCTTGATAACGCGCGTTGCTGTTAGAACACACGTTTCATGTTCACGAGGGCACACGTTCCGTATTCCTTTGCATACATCGTTGCATATCAATAAGAAATCACGCTGCATATTCTTGAGAACATATTGCATATTCCTGAGAACACGCGCTGGATATTCTTGTGAACACACGTTTATTTTCAAAAGAACACATAGGTTGCATGTTTCTCAGAAAACACGTTGCATATTCTTGAGACCACTCGCATTGCCTATTCATGAGATCACGTTGCATATTTCCACATATTCTTGTTTTTGGACAAACATTCGTTCGGCCGGTGGTATGTTCCGATTTGTGAAATGACAAGCTCTCTGCGAATTGGTGTCTCATGCTCAACCCATGCAGAATTTGCAAACATTCCGTCAAATTTCGCAGCACCCTATCCGAATCTGCAATTGAAATAAGCCTAAAAACCGCACTGATGTTTAGTTCAGTCAACGTTGGTTTAGTATTCATAAGCACGCATGTCCAACAATTCAAAACTGCTTTATTGCCATTGGCATTCGGCCGTCGGCATCTCCAGCACCGCTCTCTCCCTTTTCAGGCAACGAAATGCGAACAGGTATCTTAGGTATTTCTGTCATTCAGTCCGCGTGTGGCCGTGAGAGAAGCGGTCTTCATAGCGCTGTCAGTTGAGGCCTTTCCACTTGGCAGTTGGCATGCCATGGATCCACGATTGTCAGCCATGTGGAGTTGTTTCAATTCCATAGCGTGGGCCTTTTGGCAAACATCGCGAACAGGTGCCATGCCATCCGCAGGTGCTTTCTGTCAGTCTCATTGCGGTGGTTGGTTGCGTGTGTGGTGCATGCGAAGTGCGCTCTGATTGCCAGGCGCTAGAAACACTGGATCCTGCAAGATCTCCCAAGCTTGCTTTTTCAACTTAGTTGCGACGCAAGTTTGGTGTGAACGACAAAAAAAAAGCAAATTGTTTGTGACATTTTGGTATTTTGTGCTTATAATCGTCATGCGTTTTTGACCTTTTGGCAATGAAGGGAGAGAACAAATTGGATTTCGCGCGATGTTGACATTGTGACGTTTGGTATGCTGACATTTTGATATTTGACGTTTGGTTTCTGACCTTTTGACATTGTCCGTGAGGTGATCCAGTGCGGATGAGGGCTAATCCGAGGTTGCAGAGTAATTTTTTACATTGAAGTTAATTGCGAAAATTTAATTCGCAACCTCGGATTAGCGCTCATCTGCACTGGATCACCCCACGGTGTGAGTTTGGCATTCTGACATTTTGACATTGTGAGTTTGGTATTCAGTATTCTGACATTTTGACATTGTGAGTTTGGTATTCTGACATTTTGACATTGTGACGTTTTGTGTTCTGCTTTTTATGCAATTGTGACGTTTGGTATTCTGACAGTTTGACGTTGTGACGTTTGGTATTTCGACGCCCTCCTTCCAGTTCAGTTTGCATGACTTGCATTATCGATGATATCATGGTCCCCGGATATTGTTTTCAAGACTTTGCCATGGGGCTGGGTTCAGACAGTCAAGGCAAGACACGGAGACTCAATAATGTCGGAAACAAGACAGTCAGGGAAATGCAAAATAAAGCTGCGTCAGGGAATCTTAGGGAAAGTGATTGATTGATTGATTGAATCACTGTATTTTGTGGGGGTTTCCCCACTATCATACATGACGATAACAGTTAGCGCAAAAAAAACAATAAGAAACGTCAATTATCGGGGGAAAAACATCACGAGAAACGGGGCAGACAAATTACAAACAAATTACAAAGACGAGAGCAAAAAGACCAAAGGCACCCTTTCATGAATTTTTGAATCCAAGGAATTAATTTTCAAACTCCTATGGAGAAATACAGAACATCCACTGTAAAACTTTCAAGTCCCATCAAATTTGGCCAGAAACTCAATTTAGAACAAAGACAGCAGCCGGCGCCTTAGAATTGATGTACTTAAAGGTTGGGACAGCACAGAGGCTGGGAGTGAATTCCAGTCAGCCATTGCTCGGGACACAAAAAAACTTCCCTATATTTCTCTTGAATGCTAACGGCTTTATCTTATAAGGGTGATCATGGCGACTGTAAAAAGATGGGGGCGTGAAGAGCCAGCAGGATTACAAGGACTTGCCAAATTGCCAATAAAGTAAAGCTTACAAACAAAGGGAAAGTCAGGGAAATGAAATTCTGGATCAATCTCTCAGTTGAGATTGAACTACTTAAGCTGCGCTGTCGTTGTGCCAGGCTACGGTGCCGATTCGTGACTCTGCGGTTTACTGCAATTCATCAAAGATAAGCGTTTTTGCTGCTTTGGCTACCTTGTGGTTTTTTGCACGTTGCTGACCTACATTCCGCTATCGTCGTTTACAGCAAAAGTAATCTCTCCCACGTTTTCCTGTTTTGTGAAACACTACCTGCAAGCCACAAATTTCTTTGACTACAGTTAGGTGCATGTGGAGTTGGCCGAGTTCGCGGACGTGCGACCGATTCGCAAAACGACTTAACGACGAAGCCCTGACTTCATCCGCGTTTCAATTTCGTTCTCAAATCGGCGCTTCGACGAAGCCGCGGCTCAGATTATCCCGCCTCTCAAATTGGACCTTGCGCCGACGAGGGTTGAGCTGGCCCTCAACATCTACAACATTGTAGTTTCGAATTCTGACCAATCATCGGTTGGTGCAACGTCTGAAGTGCTGGTTTGTGCGAGAATTGCAGCGTTAGCGCTCTCTCGGAGGCACGTGTTTTTCCCATTGAGCCTCCGAAACTTGTTTTCTTTTCTTTGTTCCATTATTTTAAGCGCCAAGTCAGGGATGTCGGAATTGACCTCGGTTGTAAATGAATTTTTGATATCTGCAGCATGGAGTTTCTGCAAAATTCTCAAGCACATTTTTACATGTGCGTTCCTTATTTACATTAATCCACCGCCACAAATACAAAAGTTTCCTTTCGTATCCGAACGAAATTCTACTGGCAAAGGCTTTCGATGTTCCGTCAGAGGACGAACAATTGGCTACTGATCTCTACGTTTGGACATTTTTAACGCGCAGCTAGCTTATCAAATGAGCGTTTTCAATGTGAACGTTGAACGAACAACGCCCCAAATGTCACCGACGTTTTTTGATGCCTTGTGAAGCGGCTTATGACGTCCCCTATCCAAAGAGGATAACACCGCGTTGATTAGCACAACGTTAACCCTAAGTTCCTCAAGGGTCAACAACCCTTGACGAATTCGGGGTGACGTAGTGTTTCGGTTTCAAGAAGTTGGTAAAAAAGTTAGGCGTGTTGAGAGTCGCAGGTGGGAAGAACACCATTGGGGGGCAGGGGTCTGTGGTATGATTCCCTCTCCGAGGCTTCGTGGTTTGGTCACCAGGCGACATCAGCGATCATTGACGCATTGGGGGTGCCGTCTTGGTCATTGATCGGCGACGTGTTCCCGGGACGCCAGTTTACAAACCCTGCCGCGACTTTAGATGGCAGGCCGGGGCCCCCACCAGGCATTGTTTTTTCCGAGAAGGGACAGGGTTAGGTCAGGTTCAGATAGTTTTAGGCAAGAAAAAAATATTTTTTTTTCTTGCGAAAACAGGGCCCCAATCGAGCATTCTTGCATCAAACGCTCTCTGCCATCTGACGTCGCGGCAGGATTTGTAAAACCGCTTCCGGGACTCGCCAATCGTCTCCCTCAGCGGCTCTGCAACCTAACGCTTGCAGGGGGTCATTTTGATTTCAGTGAAATGATATGGCCGTGGCAACAGTCGAAAATGCAGGTATCTTACCTGTGTTTCGAAGGGGACCTCTTTTTGAATTTCGTTACACTGTTTTTGCCGGTTGTTCAAGTTTTTTCGCTAATTATTGTGCTCACACGCAGTGGCGAACTGCATCTTTCTCAAAACCGGTGAAACAAACCCAATGTGGCTGGACTGAGATTTGCTTCTGAGCCTTATGTGAATCCAAAGCAGGCGAAATGAGCACGCAATGTGCCATGCCTGTACTTTCAACGCAGTAATTTAGTGCGAATGCAATCGGGATTTTCACCTGCTGATCGCTAGTTTCAATATGGTGCGTCGGGATTTTCACCGCGTCCCTTGTGAACAATATTGCCCCATTATTGAGGCGATATTGAACATCGCACAGCCATTGGAGATTGATTTCCAATGTTCAGCGATATTGAGGCATAACTATGTCGAATGCATGCGCAACATTGCCTCAACATCACATTGTTGCAAAAGTCGTGTCTTGTTATAGGGCGATATTGGGGCTATATTCATGCAATATTGGGATTGCGAAGAATGGGGAGTGGCTTTTTCGCAACATCGCGACAACAGTCCCCCAATATTGTCCGTGCAAACATCGCGGGGTATTGGCTGAATATAGGCCATGCAATATTGGCGCAACATTGCTGTGAGTCCCCAGTGCGCAATATCTCGCCAACATTGAGTGGTGTTCCTTCTTGGATTTTATGGAGGCCCAGTCAGAATGAATTTTGTACAGCTTTGGAGCCACTGGATAGGTAAATTTAATCCATCCACCTTGTCACAAATCCCTGTGAATTACAAGTTATCTGAACACAGAATCCGCCAAAATCTTTCGAACACGGGAAAAATTCCAAAGGTCGGGCACAAGCGACGAAATTTTTCACATGGCAAAACGGAGGTTCAGTCATTTGCTCAAGTATCGCGTGTTTTGCGGCGCATGTTACGATTCTTTTTATGGCGCCTCAGTTGGCAATAATTGACTCCAATGTTCGAAGTGTTTTGGCGGGTGGAGTGTGCCTTGGACCTACTTGATCATTGTGCGTGGAAAAAAGGGCACATATTTAATATTTCGGTTTGTCATTGCAGCTTGCGGACCCATGGTATTAATTAGGTGTATTCTCCCATTCGTGACAAATTTATTAACGTTATTTTTGCATAAGGTAATACCTACAGGTGGCCTGCGTTCTGGCAGGTGGCAGCATAGTGCCTTAATGAAGCATTTTTCGACCATGATGCGGAACCGATCACAGTTTAAGGACAGTGGAACTCCCGCTGGTGTTGGCTTCGGGAAACAGAGGTGCAGTGAGTGCGTGTCGAGTGCCAGCGAAGTCCCAGTTCTGTCTGGTCAGTTGACGGTGCAATCATGACAAATGCCAGTGGAACAATGGCACCTTTGAGCAACAACAGCAGTGGCAGCACGACGGACCAGGTCCCTGGAGACAGCAGGGATGCGTCGATTTCGTCGGCCTGCGCCGACCTCGAACGCGACCAGGACTCTTCTGAGGGCGACAGAACCAGGAACGCCGACATTCGAAGGTCGGTCAGTTTCATCAGGTCACTGGGTGGGATACTCGGCAAGAAGAAGGTCACCATTACCGAATACGATCCGACCTTTAGGGTCATCTACTTGGGAAATGTTCTGACAGGATGGGCAAAGGGTTAGTTTACTATCTCGCTGGATAAAAATCGAAATATTGCCCATTGTTTAGCTTTTTGTTGATATTTAGCAAGATATTAGCTTTTTAGCATAAATAGCTTTTTACTCGTTGCCAAAAACAGAGTCTATCAAATGGCGATCAGATTCGTGTGTCATGCAAAATTGCCATGCTATTTTGACACCCGAACTTGATTCCCTGAGGAACCTGCAACATTGACATTGAAATGTGTCAATCTTCAGTGGCAATTTGGCTGAGGTCGTAATGAAGATCGCAATGCCGGAGTAACGAAAGGAAAATATGGGATGCGACAACATGAATGAAAACAATTGACAAATTAACATGAAACGACCACAGGCGATTCAAATTAATGAGACAAGCCACGGTTTGTGGTATTCATGCCGTCCTTCCGTCAAATTTGCTTGGCTTGACGGCTTTCTGGCAGTCAGAAAATCAGCTTGTCAAGCTGATTTTCAGACTGTCCAGAGTCTGCTTGTCAAGCTGATATTCTGACTGTGCCAGAAAACCGTCAAGCCTAGCAAATTTGACGGAACGACGGCATGAACACCTCACACACGATCAAATTGGTGTATCATGCTAATTTGCCACACAAAAATTTTATCGTCGATGGAGGCCTCCTTCTACTCGTATCTATCGACCGGTTTTTTCAAATCTGCTCCAAACGTTTGAACTTTGAACAAAACCTCAATAATTTCGTTTTTGTTTTCATATTCCCCCATAGCCTAATTGCTGTTTTCGTTTTTCCCAGCGCGTCCGTCAATATTTGAAGTTCGACAACTTGCTTAATGGTTTCCTACCC
>JASGXE010010906.1:0-21744 GCA_030068105.1 Sinentomon sp. SZTP_YWyxl | reverse complement strand
TCAAAAAACCGCGGTCTAGCTTTTTTTTAAAAGTGTGTTTTTGTTGTCCATATCCTTTCTGCCGCATTCCCCTTTGCAACTCACCATCAGGTTCAACTCAAATGAGTCAATTCGATGGATGGATATCTGTTGTGAAAATTTAATTTCTATTTGCACAACGCTTATTCCTTTTCCATTGTTGCATTGAAAGATGCATCCGTCTGTTGAATTGGCTATTGGATTAAGCCGAACCTGTTGAGAGCGAGAATTGCAATGAGGAATAAGGCCGTTAGTTTTTTCTAATTTGAAAGTAAATTTGCACTTTGGGTTTCCTAAAAGGTACAAAAATGTCTTCTTACTGGCCCCATGCTTCAGTTTTGGCATTTTCCAAAACATTTACTTTTTTGATCTGTTCTCGAAGCACTTTTGAGTGACTTTGGATAATTATTGTAATCGAGTGTGGAATTTTGCTAAAAAATGATTTTTTTCCTTCCGGGAAAAAAAAACAAACTCATTGTATTTTTGTTTTTTTTTTCGTCTGACTTCTCTGTTGAACGAAGGTCTTTTTTCTGTCCTTATTGCTCTTGCGTATTTTTCTTCTTCCAGGTCTCCACAAATTCATTTTGCTTTTCTTTTCTCATTTCTTCTGTGCTTGTCATGTGCCTTACATCCCGCAAATTCTTCTTTTTCGTTTGCATTTCCTTCCCTTTGAATCAATTCAATTCAATTTCATTTGAGTCCGTTTTTCGTTTCCCTCTCTTCCAGCCCATCTACAGGGAGGTGATGAGCAAGGAGCATGAGGTTGTTATGCTGCTGAACAAAGGAAAAGACCTTGCTTTGAGGTTGGCAAGGAGGCCTGAATCGAAACAGATCCAGAGAGCTGTTGAAAGGATTGAACAGAATTGGGATAAACTGAGGAAGGAGACCATTCATAGGCAGACACGACTGGAAACATGTTGGGTACGTACCTGTTCCTAGGGACGAGACATTTTGTAGGTTAGCTGTTGTGGTGGGTGGCGTTGAAGGGACTCACTTCGGTTAATTGCATTTTACAAATTGAAAATGTCAAAATTCCAATGTCATGCCACTCACTTTTTTAATGAAAAATTTACTGTTTTTTCATGCTAAAACTTTTGAAAACTACTCTTTTACCGAAAGAAGCTCAGGTCGACCAAAATAGCAGTAGTCAGTTTACGTCGGATCCCATCATTGAACTATGAAATTTATTCATTTGAAATCTATTTTCTGTGCATGTTAATAAAGAGAATACCAATTTTGTTGTCTTTTTGTCGATTTAATATTGAAGGCTCAAATTTTGAATCGTTTTTATGTTAAAATAAAGATATTTTTTTGTCGTTTTTGGTCGGTTATGGGCCAGAAAATAGATCTTGGTGGAGGGCGGTTGAGCCATGGTTTGGGATTGATGCAAAACTAGACGGACTTTCACAAGAACACATGGAAACAAGAAAAAAAATGGTGGTGTTCGGAACACCTGCTGGCATTGGACTGGACGAGTTTAACCCTTGCTCTGTGATATACAAAAACTTAACCAACCCAAACCTAACCCCCTAACCAAACCTAGTCTTGCTATCCTATTTAGGTGAATTGAGCATGTGTGAAAACTCGTTCAGACCAACATTTTTGAAAGTTGGCCGGAAATCCGAACAGCAGCCAATTAATTAAATTAATGACTCAGTGAGGCGAACGTCATTAACACTTCACCAGTGATGGAAAAGCGAGGATGGGTGGAAAACGTTCAGAAATCATCTAATTTCATAAAAAAAAGGTTAATTTCGTGCTAAAGAGATTTCGTTTTTGTCGTTTTTTTAATGGTCCAATGGTCATCAGAGGCATAATTGGTGAAGAAAAATGTTTCAAAAATCACATTTCGTTTTTTTTCGTGGTGATTCCATTTACACGCAGTTCTTGGGTGCTGCTAACAACAAATGATATCATGCCAGAGAAAATCAGACTGTTGTTGAGAGATGTGGAATTCAAATTTTTGAAATGGGTTCTCCTCAAAATGCTCAGATTTATGAGCAGTTTACTTTCCGCCCTGTTTGAATGAAGCACCAATTGATATCCTCAAATTAAAATCCTCCTTTTTCCTCATTCCAAATTGCTAACAGGAACATTGTCAGAAGTATGATTCTGCCCAGTCCGTCTTCCTGTCATGGTTGAAGAAAATAGAGTCCAACGTTCGTGAATTGAGACCATCCGTCCTGGAGAAGAAACAGATCACAAAGCAACTGAGAGAGGCCCAATCGTTGAGAAATGAAATCGGCCAACATGCAGCCGAATACGAGAACAACAGGACTCTCGGTGAGAGATTCCTTGGCTCATGTGATCGTGATAAGGACGGAGTGAAGAATGAATTGCAAGTGATGAAACAGCAATGGACCAATGTCAACGATGGTTGGTAACTTGGTTGGCTTTTTTCACACTCCGTTCGTTTTTTTAGCATTGACTGTATTCCCCAATTGCAACTCACCCTCAGGTTCAACTCAAGAGCATCCAATTCAAGGGATGCGTTGAGAAAATTTATTTTTATGCACAATTTTCCATAGTTGCATTGAAAGATGCATCCGTCTGTTGAATTATTGGCTCTTTTGAGTTTAAGCTAAGGGTGAGTTTCAATGTGGAATACGACAGCTTCACTGAAAAACGCCAGAGAAGGAAGGGAGGGTGGGAGCTCGGAGGGGGTTTGTTTATTTAATTTGAGATTGCCTTTTCTTACCAGGCGATGTGTTTGAAAAAAATTGCCGCTGCGTTTTCAGCAGGTATCATCAGCCCTGCCCTACCAGGTTATACCTCACAGTTATGCCAATTCGCTTTTGAATGAATGAATGAATGAATGAATTGCCTTTATTTCCAAAAATACACATTTACAATCAACAAAAGAATTCTTGAAGAAAGGCCGGGACCTTAGCCCGATTTGGCCTTCCTTTTCGGAAATACACAAAAATAACATTGAAAAAGAACAATCAATTGAAAACACTGAACTAAAAATCAGCAATTTAGGCATTTTAGGTAGGTAATTTAAGAAGTCTTTGCTTTTTTCCACTCTATCATCCCTATTTCTCAACCCTCGCCGAGAATTTTATGATTAGGCATTTTATGCACTTGAAACCCTCCTAAGCAACTTTTTAAACTCCTTCCTTGAGGTAGATAGTTTTGCTTCCATTGATAACAGATTCCATTCGCTTATACCTTGGAACTCCAAGCTGCACAGTCCATAATTTGTCCTCACTTTTGGAAGTATACAATTGCAGCTGGCAGCAGCTCTGGTACTACCACTTCTAAAAGTGAACTCATTTTCAAAAATTATGCTCGACTGTCCTGTTTGCAGAAGAGAAAATATGAACACTCTCACTCTAAAGGTTAAAAGCTCTTCAATAGGCATCATGTCCAGACTTCTAAATAGGGGTGAAGTATGTGCCAAATATTCTGATTTCGATATTATACGACAGCTTTCTTCTGTAACCTAAGAATTTTCTGCTTCCCAACAACACCAGTAAAATTTCCCCATGTTTCAAGACAATAAGTAAGATGTGGATAAACAAAAGCATAATAATAAATCTTGAGAAAATCGCATGACAAAAATTTTAACTTATACATAAGGCCAACAAAAAGAGAAACTTTCTTCAAGACATGAGCTAAATGACACTTCCAAGAAAAAAAATGATCAAACCAGATCCCTAAATACTTAAATTGCTCTACCCTATCAATAAACACTCGTTCTATTTCAAGACCATTACCAAAGTTTTCAGGTAAAGCTTTCTCCGGTCTCTAAAAACAATGTAACTTGTTTTTGCAACATTTAATGATAATTTATTAGCAACAAGCCAATTATGCAAAGTTTTTAACTCCCCATTTAAGCTTTGAACCAAACTGGCAAGTCACTCCCTTCTTTGAAAAGAACTGTGTCATCAGCAAAAAGCAAAACCCTTGTATCTGATGTCACACATTCCGGCATATCATTAACGTAAAGTATAAACAACAGAGGACCAAGAATACTACCTTGAGGAACACCACAATTAATGTG
The DNA here is from genome assembly GCA_030068105.1 of Sinentomon sp. SZTP_YWyxl. Lineage (NCBI taxonomy): Eukaryota > Metazoa > Arthropoda > Protura > Sinentomata > Sinentomidae > Sinentomon > Sinentomon sp. SZTP_YWyxl. The sequence goes on along the minus strand of JASGXE010010906.1, from coordinate 17,720 downwards.
CAACAAATTTGAGGTGGAAGTTCCAACAGACACGCCCTGTTGTCGATTCGACAAATAACTCTTCAGCAAATCAAGACTGACTCCTCTAAACCCATAACATTGTAATTTCCTAATGAGAATGTTGTGATTGACAGTATCAAATGCCTTCTGAAGATCCAGAAACACTGACACCAAAAAATGACCCTTATCAAGTGCTTTGGAAACAGCGCTCGCAAGGCAAGCCACTGCCATTGATGTTGATTTGTTTTTTTTGAAATCCAAATTGGTGCGGAGAAATCAACTGATGCTTAGAAATGAAACTTGTCATTCTATTGAATATCAAACGCTCAAAAACTTTGCTGACACCAGGTAACAGAGAAATTGGTCGATAGTTTGATAAAAGTCCACGATCTCCATTCTTAAATAAAGGTATAACTCTAGCAGTCTTTAAAGATTCTGGGAAAATGCTATCTCGAAACATCAAACATGCGCAATAAAACAAAGTGGCACTGCAAACGATGCAGCAGACGTTTTTAAATTACATTACTTATTTTTATCAAAGCCAGATGATTTCTTATTCCTCAAGGATTTTATAACACTCAACACCTCACGCTCATCTGGAGGTCCAAAGAAACAAGATTCTTGATTACATCGAATGAGTGAAGTTGGATCACAGTCCACATTCTTTATTTTGGAGGCTAAATTATTTCCGATGCTGACAAAGAACTCATTGAAGCTGTTTGCAGCCTCAAGATCTGTTTTAAAGGCTGATGGATTGTTCTCATCTCTCAAACGAATATCCTCATTTGATCCTTTCACCTGTCTATTTAAAACACTATTTATGACTTTCCATTTCATTTGTCCATCAGCATGAGAAGCGCTAAGTTTGCTCTCAAAATACTTGACTTTAGCTTGAGCTATCACAGTTTTTAGAACGGACCTATAATTATTGTATCTTTGCTTATTTCCAACATTCACTGGATTTCTTTTCATCATGCTAAATAATTTATCCTTTGTCTTAATAGATCTTAGAATAGCAGCAGTCACGTAAGGTTGCTTTCTCGTTAAATATTTATTAATCTTCTTAATCTGACAATTATTTGCCACTATGTTATCAACCACTTTTGTAAACAGAACAACTGCATCTGATGGGTTGTCTTTATTGAACAACCCTTCAGCAACCCAACTAACACCATTTAGTGCATTAGAAATGGCTTTATAATCATAGGCAACATACTGAGTCTTCATAATTTTTTGTGCATTAGTTTTGAAATCTTCAGTGGTAAAAGCAACAGGATAATGATCAGAGATATCGGATTCCAGAATTATCCTTTGAGCAACTGAACTAAGCTCATTTGTTAAAACATGATCAATGATACTGTTCGACTTATCTGTGAGCCTTGTGGGCAAATTCACACATTGCCTGAAACCATTTGCAAGAAAAACATTACAGTATTCTTGATACAAATCCAACTTGCATAGATCGATATTCATGTCTCCACAAATAAAACATTTTTTGCCTTCCCTGTTCATAACACTTAATGCATTTTCCATTGCTGAACAGAAAGGTAAATAATTATGCATTGCAGGTGACCTGTATATCACTCCAATGATGATTTGACTTGCACAAAGATCCTGTTCACTAACACCTCCATGAATCTGTATTCCAGCCCTGTGACAACTCATTCCATCAACTTCAATAAACAGCGTTTCACATTGAGGTGCATCACTAAAGAGGTTGGAAATGTCACTGCGCACTGAATAGACAAGCTGACTGTGAACATATAATCCTACACCCCCATAATTTGGCCTCCCCGGATCATCGGTCGGACGAATTGCGCACTCAAAAAAAATATCCTGGCAGGTTGTAAATACCCTCTCGGCTGGCTGTTTCAGCCAAATTTCAGATAGGCCTATGAATAAAAATTTAACATCTAAACTTTGCAGAAGTAATGAAAACCCCAGGTAATTTTTACTTATGCTTCGAACGTTAGCATGCAAGAGCAACATTGTACGGAAATCCAATGAATTATTTAATGAAACATAATTGCTATTCAATTTCGGATGGAATATATCAAGAATTGGATCTACAATATCCGGTGGTTCAAACATTCAAAATCAGAAAGTAAGATGTACCAAAGATAGGTAGTAAACGAACAAAAGAAAAAAGAACTAGACAATTTTGTCCAAATCACTTTCATCATTGATAGTGACAACTCTTTCACCATCAGCTTTGCGAGCCAAAATGCTGCCATTCCTCACCCAGACATACTTCCATTTGGCTGACCTCTTCTTCTCCTGAGCCTGCCCCAGAAGCTTCTTCGTGGCTGGTCCGAGGTGGGCATTCACGTAGATTGGAGAAGTGCCCTTCGGTCCAATTGCAGCAGTCGTCAGTCTCCTCTTTTTCGCTTCGGTCATCAGCTCCTCCTTCTTCCTTCTGTTGACAAAGCCAACCATCTGTTTTCAACCAATTTTAATTTTAAATTTGTTTCTGATGCTTTGTCCTGTAAAAATGTCTTTTTTTCTATTTTCCTTCCATTTCATCTTTTGAATTGATTGCAATTGTTTTTTGCATTTTGCTCTGTTTTTCATTTCTTTCCGTCTCGAAAAGTTTATCATAGATGAACACTCTGTCCTAAGTACTGCGACAACTGCACGAACACACAAACACTTAACACAAATACTTTTACACAAATACTTTTGCGCTACTTTTAACACTTCTCCCGCCGGCGCTTTGGATGGTGTTTCTGATCGGTTCTCCTTATTCTCCATTCGTTCTCTTCGTGTTTCTATAATCCACAGAGATATCGCAGAAAGTTGATTTGCTGGAGAAAATCCTTGGTGAATTGAATGAATTCCTAGATGGTCTCCGTGGATTGCAGCACAGTGTCCAACGTTGTGAGGACATACTTGAAACGTTCAAAGAGAGAGGTGGTGTGTCTGCTGCTGCAGGACGAGACTCAAGACTCTCCGATAAGATCAAGGTAATTGAAATGAAAAAGTAAAGAAAAAAGAAAAGTGCACGGCGTAAACATTTGGACACTTGGCTTTTTGTGTGTTGTTTTTTACTGCCTGTCTTCTTTCCATCTTTTCTCAGGCTTTGACAGGACAGCATCAAGTTTAGACACGCTAGTGGTGCAGCAGAGCTGCATGGCATTGGTTTCTTTCTCTCTCAACCCGTCCTTCTCATGGGCGCTCTTTCGGCAAGCAGGAGAGCGCACTGGATCCAGACTGGAGAATGATAAAGTGGCAACTTAAATTGCTCATACTTTGAACTTCTTGACAAAAATCCATGAAACTTCTCCAGGAAGTGGGTCTTGCCAGTTGCCACAAGGCCCAAACACTCGCCTCTGCTTCATGGTGCTTTCGCTTTATTCAGCCTTTGGCTGCGTTTAAAAAAAACTGCGGTTGCGGAGCCAACCTGAATCTCCTCTCTCTGCCTGCCGCGAGAAACCCCAGCAGAGAAACCGCTGTGCGAGGCCACTGCACTTCTTCATTGCTATCCAATTTGAACGAAGATCACTGGTTTTGACGGGAGGGGGAGGAGCATTGTTGTATTGGACGGGTGTGTGGTTTCTTAGAAACTGAATTGAAAACAATGGTTTGTCTTTCTGATGCGAGATGTGACTGGGCAATGGGCATGGAAATTGGGTAACCTGGTCGGAACATTTTTCACCCCATATATTTTTTTGCTGGAATGGCGCATGCAAATGAGCGTTAAATGAAATTAAATGGGTGGTGCTTGTAGCCATGGAGAAATCTGTAAACTCTCCCCAATTCAGCAAGAAATGGGTATGTGACATTTTATTTGTGATTTTTGGTGCGGTGACGTGAGGGACATTTTTTTTATCTGAACCCAAAAAGCAATGAAGAAGAAAAGGGCCTTTATTTCCATCGATTAAATAGTCATGTTAGGTTAAATAAAACATTAGAATATGAAGAGAATCTGGGACAACAGTACGGTTATGGCTTCTCTTATTAAACATACGTGCAAATTATGCCGGAAGAACAAGGAACAACATGCATTTGAACATAAAATGAACTCTCTTGTACGGGAGTTGGTTTGACTCCGAATACTTGAAGGGGTGGGGAGAGGGGAATGTGGGTATCGCTCAGAAACCCAATTGTTGCAGAGAATTCAAACTGACTTTGCTCATTGATTAAGATTCCCACATTGTGTGCTGTGTGTTCAGGCTAACGGATCAGGTGAATCCAATACTACAAGACAACAGAGTCTTGTATGAGATCATTTGGGAGAATCTGTGCCACTGCTCATAAAACTACTGGCACCTGATGATTTTAACTTTGATTTTACCAGCTGGATCTCCATTGGGAGGCCATTCCACTCTTATTGCATTCCACTCCAAGCCAAAATATACAGGGTAGCCCAAAAGTCCATAGGAAAAACGTAAATTTGCTGTTTTTATCAAATTTTGTGATCTGAAACTTTTTCTTGCTCTTGCCACGGACGTCAAGACTTAACCGGAACAACATGCGCACAATTAGGTGTGCCTAAAGTCTTTGGCCATATCAAAGAATGAAAGCTGCTTTTATCATATTTTGTGATTTGTGACTTTTTCTGGCTCCCACTACGGATGTCACCACTTTATTTGGTGCTAAAATATCCTCTGGAAGTCTTGACATCCATGGTGGGAGCCAGAAAAAGTTTCAGATCACAAAATATGATAAAAAAAAACAAATTTACGTTTTTCCTATGGCCAAAGACTTTTGGGCTACCCTGTATTGTTTTTCACTTACAGCCCCACATTCCTCCAATCTGTCGCATCCACAGCTTCAGCAATTAAGCAGATCTTGCAGTCGTTAAGCCAACTTTTCCATTTCCAAATTGCATTTGGTTTTCAAAAGCACAATTCCGTAACAACCTCCGAGAATTTTGCAGTTTGCTGTGCTATTTTTTCTGCATTTTCTTGACTGTTTACATTTTTCAATTTTTGTTTCTCAATGTTTCAGAACCTAAGAGATGACGTGAAATTGCTTGAAAAAGAATTGGCATCCCTCGAAAAGAAGGGCCAATCGTTGATCAACAGTGCCAGCTCAGTTGGTGCCGATTCATCATCAGTTAAGCAGGAATTGGCGGAAATTGAGAGTCGAATTAAGCGACTAAAGCAGGCCATCGAGCGGATTCATTCCGACTTGGAGGATGCAGCCAAAGCAGAAAAGCAATTTGCGGACTCCATAAAGCTGATCAGTGTTGACCTGAGTAGCTTGGAGGCGGAGCTTAACGGAATGAAACCACCTGGTCGTGACATTCCAACCGTCAAGAACCAGCTGGAAGAGATCGGAAAGTTCTTCGGAAAGATTGGCCGACAGAGTGAAGCCATCGACAGAGCTGCCGATTTTGCCGATTCACTGAGGAGTCGCCAACCGTCCGGGGAGCTCACTGTCGGGGGAAGTGAGTTGGGAGCAGTGATGATTGCCCAGTTGGACGGTCTTCAACGTCAACTCCTTCACCTTCAAGAGAGAGGTCAATCGAGGGAGGCTGACCTTGAAGGAGCTTTGTCACGACTGGAACATTTCTACGACCAACATCGTGACGTCATGAGCAACATTGGTGACGTAAGTGATCGTTTTGAGTTTTTGACCTTGCATTCCACCCTTTTTTGAAACTTTTGACAGGAGTTTCGACAGTGGACTTTTGAAATAGAACATTTGACAAAAGTGGAGTGGCCCATTTTCTCGCATTGTCATTGGTCAGGTGGCAGGATAAGGACCTTGGCGAACAGTTTTTCGTCGGACCTACTCTGCATGACCTCGCTCCGTCCTGTTTATTTTACCTCTTCCTGTCCACTTGGCTCTGGGTGACGCTGACCTCATTTGGTGCAAGTTTTTTTTTTGTCATTTTTTGAGTTTTCCAGCTGAAAGAAGGGTCCAGTGGAAACCAACTTCGGTGTTAATTTCGCCCAAATGCTGCAAGGTTTTTTTCACTTTCATCTACATCCCTCATCATACAATGCAACCAAGTTTGAAAATCAAGGTATTTCCACCGAACCTTCTGCCAAAGTTGTTTTTCAACCGGACCCTTTACTCCTCGTCGGTATGATTTGATCGGTGAGGTGAAAGGGAGGCGGCCCGCCTCACGAGACTGCTGTCTGTCCCCCACCGGGGCGGTGTGATTTTTTTGAAGTCGCAATCTTTGCTTGAGCATGCTTTTTACCTGTTGTGTAGTGGTGGAGGAATTAATGTACTCATACAGAGCACATGTAAAATTGCAACTGTTTAGATTTTAGTAGAAAAATCCATGGTGCCATAAATAATTAAACACAAAGATCACCCTTAATAACAGAGCTGAAAATCTGACATCTGCAGAAAGCCTTGTTGCAATCTGGCACTTTAATTTCTACTGCCCGCATAAGAGTAAAAAGAAAGAAAAAAGTTTCGGAAGCAACATTTAAATGGGAAAAACACATGTATTAGTACATTAATTCGGCCGTTACCTACTTTTCTCGTACATTGCTAGTAGGTGCATGTCGTGTGGTCCGGCTATCTCGTGACTGTTGAAGTATGCACCTAACTAGGAAACAGGAAACAGGCTTCCTGTTGTAGACGAGCGATCAGCTTTTTTCTTGCGTGTCCCAGTCGTTCGTGTCCCGGTCTCGTATTTTATTAATCTATACGAATCGGGAGATATCCCGACTTTTCAAATCCAATGATTTTTGAGATTCTTGGCAGGGACCCGGAATTTTATTTCTCCGAAACTTGAGCACTTTTGTTCCTCAAATGGTTTCAGAGTTTTACCCGACAAAAGGTTGGGATCATTATACGAGTACATGTGTGTAAGCGCTCATTTTTCAGCTTTGCGCCATGCGAAACTGCATCAAAAAACGTCGCTTGGCTCAGGAGAAATTTAACTTTCTGCGGGCATCGCACCGCGGTCCGCCATTCACTCGCATGTCTTTCGTAGCGCACACCCCCTTTAAACGCCGCAATCCAACAGCACACATTTTGGACTCACGGAAATCCCGGAGTGCTGATGTGAGTGCTGAGCGTCATGGCTGATGTTTTGCTGGTTGTTTTGCCATTGTGAGCTTTGTGGCGAAAATTGTGCATGGGGTGCGGGTGGAGGAGTTCGGTGTCTTCGCGGGATGCGGGCCTCGTTTGCGTACCATCCTGTCCTTTCCTAACCGAACTTAATTCCTTCTTGTGACAATTCAATACAAAGAAATAAGATCGAAAATCGAAATTCTTCTTTGATTCAATATTCGAACATCGGCTGCTTAGTCGTGTCAAAATGCGTCACGACACAAGAATATGGAACGAAAGCGAAAGCAGAAAAAATCCCCGTTTCGCATTTCTGCAAAATCCATTTGCGCTCTTGTTGGTGGACAAAACTCGAAATTTCCCCAAACTATCGATTTCCCCAGACCTTCCCCAAAGGGTGCAAAATTTCCCCAAAAGGACAAATTTTCCCCATTCCGTCACACTGCACAGCATCCACTCACTACAGCAGGTTCCTGCATGCACACATTGCTGGTGTCTGGTGTGCGGTTTTTTCTTTCATGTGTGTGTCGTGTTGTTGACTGATGAATCATTGATTCCTGCATTCATTGACTGAAACAAAACGCAACCTGTTGTCCTGTTTGTTTCTTCTCAGCTTGGCTTCTCTGCTCTGTTGCTGTCATGTGCTCGCCTCTTGGCCTTGTCTCCTTCATTGTCTGCGTTGGGATGCAAATTGTGCGTGGGGGTGCGGTGAGTGAGGTTCGGAGTTTTCTCGGCCTGCAGTGTCTGTTCGTTGTTGCGCTTGCAGGTTTTGTTGAGGTGGGGCAGGGTAAAGAGCAATTTTGTTTTTGTTGTGCCATTTTGTCATTTTTTCACCGATTTTGACCAAAAACTATACAGCAACGCACAACATTGACATCTTCGCCTCCACAAAATTTGGGTACGATCGGTTAACAACTTTTTGAGTTATCGTTGCACACAAATTATGGTTTGCTGTCCGTTGTAGACTCGCTTCGCTCGTCAATTACATCCCATATTTCAGGCTGAGAAAACGTTGTCAAAGTTGGGAACGATCGGTGGAGATGTTGAATCGATCAGTCAACAGAAGGAGGACTTTGCCAGTTTCAGAAGAAGATACATAGACGATTTGGGTCGTTTGGTTGAAGCATGCAACCGGACGGGTCATGGTTTGGTCCAGTCGGCTGCTAACAATGTCTCGACCGCAATCCTGGAAAAGGACATTGAACGAATGAATGACAGTTGGAACAACTTGCTGGAAAAGGTTAGTCAGTTCCGTTCAGTTTCTTCTGCTGCTGGTGACCACCGAATCACATTCATTTCGCATATTTCATCCAACCTGGTTATTGGTCTAGCCTTATGGATCTAGTAATGGATCTGTAATAAACCTAGGTTTCTTTTACCACTGCCTAGCTTATCAAACTTCTTTGGACCCTCACAAATATCATTTCTAGAATTTACCTCTTAATAAATAGCTTATTACCCCTCCATCCCCCCTCTGTTGCTGACACTTGAATTCTCACTATGGACAGTCGGTGTTATTTCAATCTCCTGCAGGTCCTGGTTTCCGCAGTTCTGCATATTATGCTGAGCTTTTGTCGACATTGATTGAGCAATCCATTGTTTATTGCGAAACATTGAAATTTCCAGAGGAGGTGAGGAATTTTCATGGATGAAAAGCACCAAGGTGGAAATGGTAGAGGATCATAACACGAGATGTGCTACTAATACACTAGGAATTTTGGTTTCGTATGACTGCCTGGTTGATGGCATTCATTCAAATGTAAAATGACGGCACTGTGGATGGATGGAAGGAAACTACAGGAAATTCACCCAGCATGATGAATTCGGCAGGCCAGCACTGCACTCACCCACCACCATTGGTGCCAGTAGTGCTGACAAAGTAGTGTCCTTAAAGATCCTTAATAAAGATTTTTGACCTTAAGAAAAATGGAGGGTGTCTCTGGAATCAAACAGCTTCAACAGAGTAAACAGGAATGACGTCTAATCGGAATAACGTCCGACCGAAATAACGTCTAATTTTTGGAACATGAAATTTGGCATCCAAAAAAGTGCAAAATGCGATGCTGCCAGATTTTCGCATCGGAAGATGCCAGATACACAGAAAATGCTGACGCGAGATTGGGTCAGGTAAAGGTTAGCAACAGCATTCTTCCTGTCTTTTGTTTTGTCCAGTTGTTTTTCAATTTGTTACTACAACCCCTCGCACTCACTCTCCTCTCTCTCTTTTAAACCCCCCTCTCTTTTCTCTCTAGTTGAACAGCCACCAGCGTCGTCTCGACTCGGCTCTGCTCCAGTCTGGTAAATTCCAGGAGGCACTGGACGGACTGAAGAAGTGGTTGACTGACACTGAGGAGATGGTAGCCAATCAGAAGCCTCCATCAGCAGACTACAAGGTCGTCAAAGCACAGCTGCAAGAACAAAAGGTTGGAAATTAAATTTATGGAAAGAGAATCATTATTGGAGAAACATTGAACTGCTAGGCATTCATTTCAACAACGAAGGCATATTAATTTGGTAAGGTCATGGTGGCTCTTTCATGTCTGGACATTTTACAGTTGGACATTTTTTTTTATCAATAACATCATGTGGACAATTTTTCTTTTTGCTCAACTATTGTTGCATGAGCATTCTCTTTCATTTTCCGTTTTAAATAGAGGTGGAGATAGTTTTGCAATATTTTTCTCGTGATTTGATGGAAATTGTGGAATCGAAGACAACACCCAAACTACCCACCTGTCATTTTTCCGGATTCTCTACCATTTTTTTTGTTCCTGATTACCATTAGCTGTTGCCTGTTTTCCCATTGCCTGAATAGGAAATCCACCCAATTTTCTTGTTTGTTTTTTTATCATCCAGTCCACTCCCTGACTCGTTTTCTCCTCCTGTTCCACGACTCATTTCTGTGATTCCATTCTACTCTTATCACTCTGCCATTGTAATTTCCATCACTCCTCTTCATTTGCCCCCATCACTGTTTCATAACTCTGAATTCTCTCGCTTCTCTTACACAAATTTCTCTCTTTCTCTAGTTCCTGAAGAAGATGCTTCTTGACCGTCAAGGCTCTGTTTCATCCTTGCTGAACTTGGGTCGTGAGTTGGCCGCAAATTCGTCCCCAGCTGAACGCGACCAAATTGAACGTCAGTTGAATAACCTCACTCAGAGATACGACGACCTGTGCAGGGGAGCTGATGAACGCATGAAAGCACTTGAAGATGCACTCAAATCGGCCAGGATATTCCAGGTTCGATTTGGACGGCTTTTTTCTCTGTCTTGACATTTGTGGGATCTTTGTTGTGGTTGGGCTGTGCTTTCGTCCAGAGTTTACTGATTTCTCAGGGGGAAAATGAAAAAAATGAGCTCCGACCCCCCTATTTCCACGAAATAGCCACCCAACAACCAGTGAAAGGAGTCTTTTTCATGGTTGCCATGGCAACGCAGTGGGTTGCCATGGTAACTGTCAGAACCCGCTGAAAATTAGACATTTTTCACAGGTTTTTGGTTGGTTATTGCATGAAAATAGGGTGTTCGGAGCACATTTTTTCTCTGAATATGTTTTGTTCACCTTACTTTTATGAATCTGCTCTCAAACTGTCACCATCTGGACAATGCCATGCTGGAATCTTCACGCCGCCTGACCTGGTTCGTGTTGTTCTTTTATTTTTATTTTTCTGGCCACATTTCTTGACAATACCCACCATGGGCTTCTAAAACTGTTCCGCAATCTCTCTGCACCGATGGTTTGCACTTGAAACCATGTTTTCTTTTTTATTGCCGATCGCGAAGGCGTCTTATCTCAACACAAAAAGTTACATGCTGCCTCGGTGAAAGAACACGACGACTTGATTGTTGTCGTGGTAATTGCCGAGGCAAAAAAATGATGCATGTCTGACCGGGGTTTACCACGTCCAATGGCTTTTACTGCCTGTGGCCCCCAACATAGAATCTCTCCCTGAAAAATGGCTTTTGTGCAGAGACCCACTATCTCCATATCTTACTTCTCCAAAGACAACCACAAATTGGGCTTTTTTGGATTTTTGCGGGGGGGGGGGGGGTGAGGCATTGTTTAGAAGGGAGGTCGGATGTATTTTGTCACTGAACATTAAATGTTACACTTGCTCTGTAGAACCAATCCTGAAGATTTGACGGTTCTACAGTGAAATCTCACCTTCCCCATAAATACCACAATTGGGCCCATTTTGCAGTACTTTGGGGCGATTACATGGAAAAGGGGGCCCGGAGCAAATCTTTTTACGGATTAATTTCTGTTTGTTTTCCGTCAGGAACACCTCTGCAAATTTTAGCGAAATGGTTTTAGGACACCCTGAAAATCCTTTGTTATTCCAGTTGCTGTTTATACGTGCGTAATTTATGACTTTGTTGTTTTGTTTGACAGGACACGTACGTCCCGTTGGTTGCTTGGTTGGATACGGTTGACAATCAGTTGAAAGATCTGGAGATTGTTCCAACTGACGAGGATAAGATACAAGCACAGATGAGGAAGCATGATGTAAGCAAGGATAAGCGAAGCATTCATCTATTCACCTATCTACCTATCTGCAATTCGATAAAATGACAATGATTCTGATCTGATCAGCTCACCTTTTTGCTTTTTTCCACTATGTTTGCAAATGTTTTTTTGCTGTGATGTTTTTTGGCAACATCAAATCTGACGTTCGTATTGCAGCAATTGTTCGTTCAACATGCTAAGTCGGCTGTCAAAAATATGTTTAGTTTTTTTTTTTCTTCTGTAAAGGTTCTTAGCTCGTAATCCGGGGTTTACACGTAGTTCCCAGATAAAATCCCCCAAGTGCATTCAGATGAATTTATTCTGGGTACTAACTCACCGAACCCGTTGGATAAGAGTGTGGACCTTCTCTGACAAAAATTTTTTTTTCGCAGGCCGAGCTCAATTCCAACGGTTTTTCCACATACTATTTCTGCTCTAAATGTTCTGTTTTGTTCTTGACAATAAATGTTCTCAATCTCACTATCTTGACATTGAATTTGTTGTTCAGTTTAGTTGGTAGACAATTACAGGTTTATGAGCCATTCTATCACACAGGGCATTCAACATGATCTTGTTGAGAGGAAGCCACAGCTTAACGTTTTATCCAACGCTGCCTCGTCGTTGATTCCGTTGGTCAGTGATGAGGACGCCAACACTGTTGAGGATAAGCTGCGAACTGTCACGGATCGATACGGTCGCATCTTGGACCGTTCCGATGCGGTGAGCAATCTGTTGAAAAACCTGAAGAACAATCTCCGACAGTTGGTCCTCTCGTACGAGGATCTGTTGAACTGGATGGCAGATGTTGAACAGAGATTGAAGAAGCTGAAAGCCAAGCCGATTCCAGTCAGCGTTGATAAACTCAACGATCATATTTCTGTGCTTGTGGTACGTTCTTTAGACTTCATTCCCTGCGTTTTCATGTGTTTTAGTAATTTTTTTGGTGAACGCTTAAATATCACCCTTACCGGGAATTTGAAAATTTTTATCTCCATGGTGAGAGTTGAGTCGACGTTTAGGGTGCATCCCACTTCCGTTATCAAGACGAGACTTGATAACAGCCTCGTCTTGATAACAGACGGGTGATGCGCCCGAAACGTCGACTCAACTCGCACCATAGAGATAATATCGTCGAACTTCCCGCTAAGGGTGATATTTTATCGTCGGACACATCTCCAACTTTCCAACCCACTGTTTACAGTTTATTTTTTCGGTGCATACTTGGCAAAATAATCTTGTTCCCGAACACAATGCATCGAGTTGAAAAAGGAGATGAGGTTGAAATGATTGCATGAAACTTCCCTGGGCACTTTTGCAGTTTCATTTCCAATATTCTTTTTTTTTTCATTTTCTCAAATTGTCGAAACAGGCTTTGAAAGAGGAGATCCTGAGCCGAAGAGGCCAGGTTGATGAAACAACGGACACAGGTCTGGAATTAATGAAACACATTTCAAACGATGAAGCGATTCAGTTGAAGGAGAAGCTTGATTCCATGAATCGCACCTACACAGACCTCCTCAAGAAAACCGAAGACCTCATCAAACAGATGAAGGAAGCGTTGCCATTGGTCAGACAGTTCTTTGATTCGCACACCAAACTCAACGACTGGTTCAACGCAGCAAAGGCCCAGTTGCAGACCATCGACAGCGGAAGTCTCGACCTTGACATGCAGGAGATAGAGCTGCAGCGTTTGGCTAAAGACATCACCAAACATCGACCTCTGCTCGAGACAATCAACCTAACCGGTCCACAACTGTGTCAACTCTCTCCGGGTGATATGGCTGCGTCGGTCGAGTCCATTATGTCGAAAGATAACAGGACATTCGAATCGATCTGCGAACAAGTTCAACGGAAAACAGAAAGGATTCAGCTTTCCAAAGAGGTCAGTTGGTTTGTTGGTTGTGTGGGTGTGGGTGGGCATTTGTTTGCAACTCTTTTTTTTTTCTTTTTCTTTTTTTTGTCTGCTGTCATAGATCCATATCTCCTTGCTTTTCAATGTGGCAATGAATTCAAGCCAAATTTTATCCAGAGTTTTTAGAGCAGCATTCTTGCAGAGCATGTCTCAAATAACAAAAGCACACTAAAAACTCCGAGCTGATACTCTGGATGAAATTCAGGATCCCAGAGCAATTTGCAGCCAGGGATGGTGGCCTTTGCCAGTGAGAAAGTGCCATTGATTCCAAACTTGTCTAGAGCTATCGACATAAACCCGTAACCCCCAAATGCTACTCTGTGACTTCTTGGACCATTTGCACTATGTTGGTTAATGAATGACATTTGCAAAATGAAAAAAAAAATCAGCAAACTACCCAGCGAGTTTGATGATTCACACTTCACATGGATTGAATCTGGCACATTCGTTCTGGCACAATCTGGCACATTCGTTCTGGCACAATCTGGCACATTCGTTCTGGCACAATCTGGCACATTCGTTCTGGCACAATCTGGCACATTCGTTCTGGCACAATCTGGCACAATCTGGCACATTCGTTCTGGCACAATCTGGCACATTCGTTCTGGCACAATCTGGCACAAAATCTGGCACAATTCCCGTTCTGGCACAATCTGGCACATTCGTTCTGGCACAATCTGGCACATTCGTTCTGGCACAATCTGGCACATTCGTTCTGGCACAATCTGGCACATTCGTTCTGGCACAATCTGGCACATTCGTTCTGGCACAATCTGGCACATTCGTTCTGGCACAATCTGGCACATTCGTTCTGGCACAATCTGGCACATTCGTTCTGGCACAATCTGGCACATTCGAATCGTTATGTCACATTTGAGATTCAATCCGAGGGCAGAGTAGGAACTGATCAAACTTGGACAGAGTAAAAGCGATCTTGAATAGCATTGCAAGTTTTTTTGTACTTATTTTTGAATGAAAAGCTTTCTTTCTTGTAGGTATCTGCATTTGGTTTTTTGGTTTTCTTTGTGGTAATTATATGAGTGAGTCCTGAATTAAGGGGGGGGGGTAGGCTGTCCAAAATTATCAAAAAAATTTTTTTTGCTTTTTTTTAGTTTTTTTTTAATCGTAGCCTGAACCGCGACGCTAAAATGTATCTTCCATTAGCAGCATCCGAAACGGTCAACATTTTCTCTGAAAAAACTGCTGTGCTTACCAGGAATTCACCAAAAGAGTTGGAAAAATGACTGAAAATCACTGGTGGGTCTCTCTCAGAGTGTGTTTACTTTGTATTTACCACAATGGTACTGGAATGGTTAAATGTTTTGAATTTTCGTTTCAAATATCATTACTAAATATGACGCAGACGTTTAACGCAATGTTTTAGCGCTTTGTGTTTTGAAGCAAAAATTAAACTTCCGTAAGGCGTAACTTTGTAGCCAATGGTGACAGAATGCTGAAATTTTGAACATTTATGTAAAAACATGTTCCAAACTGACTGACGTTGCCGGAATTTCGATTTTTTTGCAATCAAACACCTTCGTGACATTTCTCTTTTTAGAAGGAGACAAAGTGCTTACGCAATTTTTCTCTGACCACAGTTTTTACATAAGGTACCCAAAATCTGAAAATCTTGCAACGTCAGTCAATTTCTACATCCATTGGGTACCACTTGGCGAAAAAAGAAGTAAAAATTTCTTTTCCATTTTCCACGGGCGCGTGCGAAAAGTTCGCGCGTTAAATTTCAACGTTTTTGCTAATAACTTAGGAACCAGTTGAGATATTCGTCTGAAATTTTGCACAGAAATTCCTGTTGTCATGGGGAATATGTGTACAAAATTTGAACACAATCGGATAATATTTGACGAAGTTGGTTTTTGGACCCCCTACCCCCCTTAAGCTGTGACCTTGTCTTGCTTTGTTTCATTATTGTTCGTTTATTCATTTTCTCGTAAACCCTCCCCACCAACCCCAAACAGAGATCCCGTGAGATCCTAACTGATCTGGATGAGCTGCTCGATTGGCTTCACGAGGCTGAAGCAAGGCTGAGGGAAGCAGATCCTCCGAGCACAGAGCCAGAGATCGTTCAGGTTCAGCTGAAGGAGCAGAAGGCAATGAACGATGACGTTTCCAGCCAGAAGGGACGTGTCAGGGACGTTCTGGCAGCGGCAAAGAAGGTGAGAGAGACTACTCAGTTGGCACCCCACTCCAACATCATTTTCTCTCATCTGTCTACTCGACTGGACTGCGTGTTTCTCTAAAGATAGAAATTGCGAAATGACGCATGTCGGTTGTGATTGTAGGATTTAAGATTTCAACTTCTGCCAGCAAACTGATCCACACATTGTGCACGAAATATCATTCATTCTTTCGTTGTCGTAAGCCTTGTTGTTACGACAAGGAAAACTTAACTTGTTGGTTAACTTAAAAGAACAACTTGTGATGTTTCGGTCCCACAGATGTGGACCTTTATCAAGCACTGTTATGTTATCGCAGTGCTTGACAAAGGTCCGCGTCTGCCGGACAGAAAAGGTGCAAGTTGTTCTTGTAAGTTTTCGATCGGGAAACGGCTTTTCAATATGTCCTCATTTTGTCTTTTTCTGATTATTGTTTGTTATTAAATTTCTTTTCCTGTCCCTCTTTAGATCCTTCGTGAGTCTCCGTCTTCGGGTCAGGAAGATTTCAAGTTGACAATCCGTGAGAAAGCAGACGACCTCAAAGAACTGATGGATCTGGTTTCAAAACTCTGTTCCGACCGACTGAGTCTTCTTGAACAGGCACTGCCATTGACAAGACACTTCTTTGACACCCACATTGATCTAACAAAGTGGTTAGACGACATGGAGAGAGAGATGGCACTGATTGATTCACCAGCCGTTAGATCGGAGCAGATCATTAGGCAACAGGATAAGACACAGGTTAGCACACATCATCTTCTGTTAGACAAAAATCAACTGAGATTTCTGTGATGGTGAATGGTTGTGTTCCAACTTGGGATCACTCTTAGCGAGTGTGTTTTACGTTTCCTCCTCAAGAATGGTTGAAGTTTTCTGGCCATTGTGGAACCATTGCAGTTCCCTTACCACAGCCAGTTCAAGTTCCACAGATCTGTTCAGGATCAAAATCATCACTTTTGTCATAAACCAGATTCGGCTACTGTGGAACTTGAACACGACTAACTTGTTAATAGTGTAAACACCTTCAGTCTCCACCCCTCCTTCTCTTACCGTGGAGACATTAACTCCGGATTAACGCGAATCCGCAACTTAGGATTGGCGTTAATCCGGAGTTGATGTCCCCACGGTTAGTTGTGTCATCTGTTCGGTGATCGTCCGGCCATTTGTGGTATTCTAACATGGTGCACATCTCTTTATTCTTCTATCGATCAATATTCAATTAGCAGCCTCTGCTTTTTGCAATCTATCATACGTGCATCTGTTGCAGCACTCCCTTCCTCCCTGCCCCCCTTTTGGAATCAATCAAAAATACTTGGTTTTGGCATGGCATTATTGCCAGTTGTTTCTTCCATCAAGATGGTACAATTCCATCAATCATTATCACCTCCCTCCATCCTTTGGGAGTCTGAGGGGTTTGTTGCATTGGTAACCGTTTCTTTTGATGCTTTGGAAGTATTCATTTTGCAGCATAACACTTATTAACACACTGGTTACGTATTCTCATTTCTCTCTGCTTTCGAAGCAGATGTTAAATAAATTGTGCGATCAGATATGTTTCAAGTTTATAAAAGGGCAACAGCTTTTTACCGGTTTAGAGATTTGGTGAGAGTTTCTTACCTGATGCAATATTTGCTTGATTGCTTTGGAAAACAGTTTCTTTTGAGCTTTGAGGGGCAATGTTACAATTAACAGTGGTTCTTCACTGGTTCTGTCATTTTGTTTCTGGTGCCGCGCACAATGTTTCGGTGGGTTTGATATGCTCGAAGCTCACAAATGAATTGAAAATTAAAGGAAGTAGGTCAAATTAGCACGTACTTTTTGCTGGATGTCGTCTCACTTTACTTTTTCTCTTTTAACCTTTTTTTCTTTTTCTTTCTCTCTCTCTCTCTCCTAAAACCACACGCAGGCCTTTTTGCAGTCGATAGCCGAGCACAAGCCTCTGTTGGATAAACTATTAAAGACAGGAGAAGCTCTGATTAAGCTCTGTTCAGAAGAGGATGGAGCACATCTTCAGGACATCATGAATTCTGACAGCAATCGTTTCAACAGTCTGAAAGCCATTCTACGAGAGAGGCAGCTTGCGCTGGAAAGGGTGAGTGGGTTTAACTGCACCTTTCTCATCTGACTGCTAAATCAAAAGGATTGTTT
>JASGXE010010905.1:0-14158 GCA_030068105.1 Sinentomon sp. SZTP_YWyxl | reverse complement strand
GGTAAATGATTTAAACGCGTCAGAGACCCCTTGGAAACAAACGGCGCTGCAATTTCAGATTCATTATTGGTGTGTGTTGCATAAGTAATGAAAAATTCAGGGGTAAATGATTTAAACGCGTCAGAGACCCCTTGGAAACAAACGGCGCTGCAATTTCAGATTCATTATTGGTGTTTGTTGCATAAGTAATGAAACATTCAGGGGTAAATGATTTAAACGCGTCAGAGACCCCTTGGAAACAAACGGCGCTGCAATTTCAGATTCATTATTGGTGTGTGCTGCATAAGTAATGAAAAATTCAGGGGTAAATGATTTAAACGCGTCAGAGACCCCTTGGAAACAAACGGCGCTGCAATTTCAGATTCATTATTGGTGTGTGTTGCATAAGTAATGAAAAATTCAGGGGTAAATGATTTAAACGCGTCAGAGACCCCTTGGAAACAAACGGCGCTGCAATTTCAGATTCATTATTGGTGTGTGTTGCATAAGTAATGAAAAATTCAGGGGTAAATGATTTAAACGCGTCAGAGACCCCTTGGAAACAAACGGCGCCGCAATTTCAGATTCATTATTGGTGTGTGTTGCATAAGTAATGAAAAATTCAGGGGTAAATGATTTAAACGCGTCAGAGACCCCTTGGAAACAAACGGCGCTGCAATTTCAGATTCATTATTGGTGTGTGCTGCATAAGTAATGAAAAATTCAGGGGTAAATGATTTAAACGCGTCAGAGGACCCTTGAAAACAAACGGCGCTGCACTTTCAGATTCATTGTTTGTGAGTGTTGCATATTAAGTAATGGCAAATTCAGGGGTAAATGATTTCTACGCGTCAGAGACCCCTTGGAAACAGACGGCGCCACACTTTCTGATTCATTTTTGTGTATGTTGCATACGGAGAGAAAAATTCATAGGGAAAATTGAAATGCGTCAGTGGCCTTTCTCGTCCTGTCGCAACTATAAACCGATTTGGACAAATAATCCTTTTCTGTCCAAAACTATCTTGATTTTCTGTTGGTACTAAATTGTATTGCCCCAATCATTTTGTTTCATTTTGCCAATTCTGACAATGTATCTTGTAGTTTTACCAGTAACCAATCCCTTGTTAGGTACTGCATTTTGAATAATAAAATGAAAAAATAAAAATATGAGGGGTGACACTGAAAACGGGGAAAAATATGCATACGTCGTCGAATTACGCCACCCCTGCGACACTGAAAACAGAGGAAAATATGCATGAGTCATCGAATTACGCCACCACTGCGACACTGAAAACAGAGGAAAATGTGCATGTGTCGTCGAATTACGCCACCCCTGCGACACTGAAAACAGAGGAATATATGCATGAGTCACCGAATTACGCCACCCCTGCGACACTGAAAACAGAGGAAAATGTGCATGTGTCGTCCAATTATGCCACCCCTGGGACACTGAAAACAGAGGAAAATATGCATGAGTCGTCGAATTATGCCACCCCTGCGACACTGAAAACAGAGGAAACTATGCATAAGTCATCGAATTACGCCACCCCTGCGACACTGAAACAAGAGGAAAATATGCATGAGTCATCGAATTACGCCACCCCTGCGACACTGAAAACAGAGGAAAATATGCATGAGTCATCGAATTACGCCACCCCTGCGACACTGAAAACAGAGGAAAATATGCATGAGTCATGCAATTACGCCACCCCTGCGACACTGAAAACAGAGGAAAATATGCATGAGTCATGCAATTACGCCACCCCTGCGACACTGAAAACAGAGGAAAATATGCATGAGTCATGCAATTACGCCACCCCTGCGACACTGAAAACAGAGGAAAATATGCATGAGTCATGCAATTACGCCACCCCTGCGACACTGAAAACAGAGGAAAATACACATGAGTCATCAAATTACGCCGCCACTGAACGCACAAAGATGCATAGAGTACGAGCATTCCCTGGGGACTACGTACCTAGGTTCTCCCAGGCATTTTGGGTCTTTCCCTTTCAACAATCATCATTTTGTTTTGCTCTTTATCATTCACAGTGCGCCTTAAAATCGGAGTCGGAATGGAAATCAGGGACATCGTCAGTATCAGCGAAGAGGATCAGGTTTTGTTACCGCTGCTTTATTTTCCTATTACACCTCTTGCGAGCTTATCTGCTAACTTCCTGGATAGATTTGACAATATCGCAGACCACGGACATGCGCATGCATTCCGGAATATGCTCCCCCAACGTGGGATTCGCGTATATGGTCAATTGAAAAAGTTCAGCGCAGTCTTCTACATTCGTGAATGGCGATTACGTGCGCTGAGAACAGAATGGGATGCAATTTTCGTTCACAGAACCAGCTTTCTATATCCTTTTGGTATTGCGAATGAGTTGCTGTAGGTTCATGTGATTAGGCTTCCAGGCTTTACGACTAACTTCTCGCCATGACAATATTTTGGGCATTTCAAAAGAAGGCACGAAAAAAAGAAAGGTGAAAGGTCGAAAGAATTAAAAAAAAAATTAGAAACATCGAAAAAGAAGCTTTCATTTTTTGCATTGCATTTGTGTTCTGCACCAGCACTGAAACGCAGACCATGCGAGATGCAATGCTACTGAACGGTGAAAAAAATAAAACTGCCAAAATTGTACAAATGAGGCGTAACCCACATGCCATCATTCCATAATCGAATGTTAGCATAATCTCGCCGATATACGTAATGACTCCCCAATCTCAAGGTGGCGCAAAATGCCTCATTGGTCCAGATTGAGATTGACTTGTTGCGCTCAGCGTTCAATGCTCGCCATGCTGTGTAAATACAGGGTGTCCCTAAATGCACCAGGGAAACCATACCCGGCTGTTCCTGAGGCCAATCTGAGCCGGAAATGTCGATTGACTTTCTTATCCACGGTGATTTCCGTGGCACTTCACCGATAATAAAAATAATGGTTTTGCACTCAAAAACTATCATTTTACGAAGATTGTCAAAGGAAGGTGTTTACCCTCAGCAAAGGAAGCAGTTTTCACAGTTCAGCTCATCAAACATGAGCAGCAACGGCTGCCGTTGCCATGACAACCTCAAAAGAGTGGAGAACAAATGGTGAAGGAAGGTTTCGTCGAAGACAGTTTTTTTTAACAGTGTTCAACGAACTTTTAAAGACCCCTGGCTCCCAAACGAAGCCTCCCAGGAAAAAGTGATATTTTCGTCTTTGAATGGGCTCAGGAACAGCGGCCTTGGTTTTCCTGAGCATTGACGGGATACCCTGTATGCAATTTTGGGTTGCAGTTCGGAATACCTGCCGACATCTGAAAAAAGCTGAACTGGACGAGTTTTCACACACGCTCAAGTAGCCAAAATGGGATAGGAAGGTAGGTACGAGGTAGGTACGAGGTAGGTACGAGGTAAGTACGAGGTAGGTACGAGGTAGGTACGAGGTAGGTGGGATAGGATAGGTTAGGATAGGTGTGTTGGGATGGATTAGGTTGGGTTAGGTCAGGTTAGGTTAGGTTTTGTTAGCTTTAAGTATATCACAGAGCAATGGTGATAACTCGTTCAGTTCAATGTCGGCAGGTATTCCGAACTGTTACCCAATTTTGCTTGCCGCTGCAATCCGTTTTCATGTATTTGCCGTTGACATGTCTGCATCTGTTCGTGGGCATTTGAAAGGCCGTGGATCATATCTCACCATTATTGAGTTATAACCTCCGGTTGTTTTGTATTGTCAAGAGTCCCGTTCATTTCGGGCTTGTCGACACCAGAAGAACTTGCCTTACTCATTCACAATTTCCTTTTTTTCACAGACTATTCACCTGGAGCTCGTTCTCAAATTAGAATGGACAGACAATCGCCTGGTGCTACCACCCTCACTTGCGCAACACGACGCAATCTTCCTTCAGCCGACCACAGCACGGAATCTATGGGCACCGGCAGTCTATTTTCCCCACACGCGGGTCATTTCGCATCTCGGTCTGGTCGCCGAATCGAGCACCAAGAACGTGAAGCTCTACGGAGACAAAAGGATCAAGCTAGCCCAATTGTAAGAAAACTATATCCCAATTAACGCTTGCGCCTTCAGCTTGAATAATTTGTGATGAGATATAGCACTGTTTATTCGGAATACTATGGCTCAACCCAAGATACCTTAAGATGACAGGTAAAGCCATAAGCGATGCAGTGCGAACATGCAGGCGCAAAACAACTTGTCTCCAAGATGTGACGTCACGTATTCTACTCACTCAACAGGGAAGACTGCGGAGATGACTTTCTGCGCAGGCCGAGGCTATTCGAAAGTAGAAAACGTGACGTCAAAAATTGGGCTGGACGAAGCTTTTTGAGGAAACAGGCAAATTGAGTATTGGACAGCGCAGTCGTTTAAAGGCCTTCCCTTGGGGTGGGGCATAACTCTTCGAAAAAAGCGACAAATCTGAGCATTGGACATCGCAGTGGCTCTACCTGTAGTTTTTAGACATCCCTTGGGCTCAACCCGCAAGAGCATACTGTTCTTTGAGGACACCGCATGTTCTGTTTCGATTTTTCTTTTCTTTTCGCTGGCGTCATGTCTCGCGCTGCTCACTGCTGGG
This sequence comes from Sinentomon sp. SZTP_YWyxl, assembly GCA_030068105.1. Classification (NCBI taxonomy): domain Eukaryota; kingdom Metazoa; phylum Arthropoda; class Protura; order Sinentomata; family Sinentomidae; genus Sinentomon; species Sinentomon sp. SZTP_YWyxl. The sequence continues at coordinate 9,601 of JASGXE010010905.1, read as the reverse complement.
GAGAGAACAAAAAATTCCTTCCATTCGGCTGTTTGTGGGGTATAAGTCTCTAATACTCGTAAGTATAAGTCTTCACACCAAGTCTTTCAAGGGCGTCTGGCCACAGGAGATTCTTATCCTTTCCAAGCACAGATAAATAGAATTCCCAATATCGCCTGAGCCTTCAACCACATTTCATAAAAAACTAGTATCTGCGCCACTGTCGCCGTTTCGCGATGCCTGCCTCAGTCAGTCCCCGCCTCTGATACGACTTTGGAAAAAACCCAAAATTACCCATTTGGATAAAAGGAGAACTAGCGTTTTTATTTTTCTGTGCTCAGCGATGGAAACAGCCCTGGTACCAAATTTTCAAAGGCGTTGGCAGTCTGGAAGTGCCAATAATAATAGATACGGGGTTCCCCAAAAGTCTTTGGCCAAAGGAAAAATATAAATTTCCTGTTTTTGTCAAATTTTGTGATCTGAAACCTTTTCTTGCTCTGACCGCGGATGTCAAGACACAATCGGAACAACATGTGCACATTCAGGGATGCCCAAAGTGTTTGGCCACATCAAAAAATAAAATTAACTGTTTTTATGATATTTCGTTTCGATGCTGAAATTTCAGATTAAAGTCTTGACATGAGTGGTTAGAACTAGGAAAAGTTTCAGATCACTAAATGTGATAAAACAGCAAATTTTCATTTTTCCTATGGCCAAAGACTTTTGGGCTACCTTGTAGGTATATGCCAACTCAGTCAGTGAGCCAGTTAAATTTATCTTTCAATTACACCTAATACTTTTTGCGACGCTTACGTGATTGGGAATTTCATTGTCCGCCGTGCTTGAAAAATCAAAAAAGTCTCCAAAGGCAGGACACTTTTCAAAGACACGACATTCCTTGCTTTCTGATGAAAAATTGTTTTCTAATCCAGCGGAGATGAGTTATTACGCGTTTGTATAAAACTGCTCAATGAGTAATTAATGAGAAGTTAAAAATTCGCTGTTACAAATCGATCGAAACGGAGTTACAGAGACTGTAAAATGATGGAAATTTATTTAGATAAGTACGTAGATTGAATGATTGTGACGATTAATTTTTTTTCACAGTTATGTTTTCGAATTAATTCCATTCAACCTGCTTTGTCTTCCCATTTACTTTCAGGATGACATTCAAAATTTCGTGTCACATGGATTTTACAGCCTACCCGATGGACATGCAACAGTGTAACATTTACCTACAAACGTGTAAGTTTTCTGGATTCACTAAGGAAGCACTTAGTAAGTTTCCTGATTGAACCATAGTGGGATTCTGAAAGCGGGGAAGTAGATCCCTTATATTTGGCAGCACAACCGCAGGAGATCCCTCTCATTTGGCCGCACAATCGCAAAGTGTGCGGCATCTAGCTTACGTTCTTGCAGTAGGTAAGGAATAACGACTTCCTTTCAGTTATCCCCGGTGGCGTTTTAATATTCCCCGCACCGCAGTTAAATGGCTGTGTTCGTTCACGGTTATTCATGCTCGTTTCGGGCACGCACTATCGCACTGATACGAGTAGATGCTTCTGTTGTGTTTTTCCGCTCGCAAAGGAGCTTCGCTGACCTGATCCAATCTAATGTAGCCTCGTCTAACTCAACTCAACCTAACCTAACCTAACCTAACCTATATCTCGTCTATTCCATCCTATCCTGCTCCCTTCCCTAACCTGTAGGCCTGCCTTGACCACTTCAAGACCATCCGAACTTTGTTTATTGCCATAATTTTGCTCAAAGTCTGAAACATTCTCGTTCGGGGCGCCTGTTTTTCATCTCTTATTGGCACTTGATCATATCTTTAGATCGAAACCACCGAAGCCTATTCAAATTCCTCTTCCTATTGCTGAGTGTGGTGACGAAAATGTTCGTGCCCAAATAGGCATCAGATTCATTGAACACTTCCAAAGTGGGAATCGGCAGAAACATCACTTCACTACGTCCACATTACTCTCCAAACCTCTTCGAAGATATGATTTTAATATACAGATTGTCCCTCAGTAAAATTCTACTTTACATAGAAATTTACAACGAGAAGGACTTTCATTTCTTTTCCGCATAATTTTTATTTTAAAATCTCTCTGGAGCGGGTCCAAAAAGCCCATTGTTGAAGTTTGGCATTGTTGCGAACAGTGAAGAGGCTATGTAAAATACGTAGAATCAGGAATAGAAAATAAAATACGTGGAATCAGGGGACGTTCCGCATAGGCCAATGCACAGGCGCTATTTTTAGAATTAATGGCATCAAGCGCTGTAAATGCATAACATCCGTGAAACTGCATCAAAGCCGAGTTGCAATTGGATGCTCCCTGCATTCGCTCGCCTGACCTTCAGGATTTCGATGATTTGGCGGATCCTGCATTGCTTGCACCCTGTAACGAGGTGGCCGAAGGGTTTCCCTCAGTGATTGAACTGCTTCGTCTGTGAATAAGTACAGTAACGATCGATCTGGAGAAGACTGGCCGCACGGCGGCCTCAACAACCCTTTCGCATCCGTTTTGTGCTCGTATTGTTTGAGCATGGTCCTCGCTGCATCCCGCTCGCACTGCTGGAAGACTTTGTTTCCTCACGCCGTCTTTGGTTTCTTTTGCGTTGATCGTCTTCGCCTGACGTCTTCGAAAGGTTCTCTGTCGCCGGACCAAGCTTACAATATTCGTGCACATGTCATTCATGGCCAGAAAGAGATTTTCGACTGCAAATACCACCGCCGCAATCGCCCAGCCCACAAATGCGGCGCAAAATGCACACCAAAGTACTTCTAGATTCAAGGAATTCTTGTTCTCCCAAACAGATCGTTGGTCGGTGGAATTGTCACGAGTGCGATAAAGGATGGGGAATAGTTGTGACGTCAGGTCGGCGTCAAGACTGAATTTATCCATGCCCATCTGTTGGATCCTCGCAATCCATCTGTCAAGAACAGGCAAGAATTGAGAACCTACAGGCATCTCAAACACTGCATTCCCTACGTACTGGTTCACTGCAGACATGTGAACGCGCACGGCAACCCTGGTCATGTCAAGGCTGGATTCTTTTTCCCTGAAATTTCGAATTGCGGTATCGCTGGCCAGCGAGATGCAAGCGTGCTTTCCGGTCATCGCCCTCTGCGTTATGCATTCGGCAATATCTGTCGTAACTTCATGATAGCCGTCTACTAGGTCCAGGAATAGCCTCCTACCAGACAGGCTGAGGTCCTTCAGAATTTGGTCAGCTGGCTTTACAAGCGTCCAATCCATTGAATCCCTGCTTGCTGCAAGATCTTCCAGACTATTGATTATTTTCCCTGTCGTGGTTTTTGACATTATGGGAATGAGAGCTCCACGATAGGAAGTGGTCAGAACAAATCCGTGCAGCATGATCAGGCCGATCAGGAACTTCCTCATCGGGAACGTGATCTTTCCAATTTCCACAGGCTGCAGCAGCAAGCATCGCAGAACAATTGCGAAACTGGAGCTCGAGCTGGCTGTAAAATTGCACGAAGAGTTGATTGTCTTCAATAAGGCAAGTACGAGAGTTAATCCCAACACAGACTGCACAATAAGCAGCCACGTTAACGGTTTCAGCGGTATGCTCAGCACATCATTCGGAATGCCTTCCTTTGGGTACTTACTGTAACATACAATCCTCAGGAAACCTAGTGGCCTCGACATCCAATGCCGACCCAAGGCCATGTAATTTGCGGCCATAGGGTAAAAGACGTCAAAGTAGTGCGGTGAGAGTTCCTTTTTGCGTCTGATGGCTAATTCAATGCTCATATTAACCCCCTCGAACGTTAACGGAATCTGCAGCCTTGTCGATATTTCGCTCAGTACTGCAGAGAAATAGCTTTGCTTAGGAACCGATGTTCTGTTACCGGTCACATCACCTGACTTCCTGACGAATCCAGCGTGCACTGCAACTCCGTGCCAGTAGGAGGAACTCAGAAAGGCCTCCCTTGTTTGAAATGATCCCTCCCATCTCCTGTTAACTAGCCGACGCCTTCTAGGACCATTTTGAAACGACACGGAAAGAAGCTTGCTGGTGTGGTTGTTAGAAAGAGGACGACATCTAACCCCACCTCGATGGAACAGAATCTTCTGACGGCCATCATAGTTCAGAAATGACCTTTGTGTCCATCGCAGCATGCCTAGAGAACAAAGGGTGCTTTCAACTGACTCGGTGACCCAATTCTCTCCAAGAAGCAGCGCATAGTCGACGGAATTGCTCAGACGATGGTAGTGTTGAAGAAAATTCGCTGCCTTATTGCCGACTATGTCAGGGCGAAGACTGACAATCAAAAACATCCCGCGTTTTGGGTCGTGTTTTGGTGAGAACAGTGTGAGCTCTGAATTTGGTTGAAATTGAGGTGGTTGGCCACCGATATCAGCCGGCAAATTGCTGTGGTCGAAACGTATTACCGCTCGTCCTGGTTGGATTTTCTCCACGTCAATCTCATCATTATTTCTGGCCAAAATTACAATCAAGCAATTTGAGCAAACATCGTCCACTATCTTGCTGATCGAGTTTGCAAGGAAGACCGCCTTCGAGCAAGAAATATGACCAACGCGAGAAATCACATTTGGAAATCCCGTTCGATTTAGTTGGGAGCAATTTTTATCTTGTAAAGTCTCAAACTCTCCTGCTGTTAGCCTCAATGTCATTCTCACGAACATGCAGACGATTACTGTGGAAAATAGTTGCTGCATTTTTATATCTCTCTTGAGTTTGTTCGTTTGCTTCTGACCGAACTGGTCCCCAATTGACAAGTCTGCTATCTGTTGAAGTGGTCGCACATCGTCAAGCGAGTTTACCTCCAATTGAGCTGATAACCGTTCGTCATGCGAGTCGTCTATAGTAATTGACATCATTGGTTACCTCTCATGAAGTGAGTTCTTCCGGTTCAACTGGTTACTAATCGTCAAATGAGTTTGCCACCAATTGAACTGGATCATCGAGCGTGAAGTGAGTTCTCTACCAACTGATGTATGTCTACAAATTGTTAAGTAATCACTAATTGAACTGATCACCAATCGTCATGCGAGTTCTCTTCTGATTGTATTGGTTACTTGTCGTGAAGTGAGTTATTCTTCCGGTTCACTGGTTACAAATCGTCAAGTGAGTTAGCCACCAATTGAACTGGATTTTCTTGTCGTGATGTGAGTTATTCTTCTGGTTCACTGGTTACTAATCGTCAAGTGAGTTTGCCACCAATTGAACTGGATTATCGATCGTGAAGTGAGTTCTCTACCAAATGATGTATGGCTGCAGATTGTTAAGTAATCACTTTATCACTAATTGAACTGATCACCAATCGTCATGCGAGTTCTCCTCTGATTTTATTGGTTACTTGTCGTGAAGTGAGTTATTCTACCGGTTCAATTGATGTTACCAATCGTCAAGTGAGTTTGCCACCGATTGAACTGGTCATCGATCGTGAAGGGAGCACTATACCAATTTATATGTGGCCACAGACGTCAAGTGAGTTAACACAATTGAGCTGATTACCGATCGTCATGAGCTATTTCTATTCATATACCTTATACTGATTTTATTAGTTACTATCGTGATGTGAGTTCATCTATCGATTGAACTGGGTACAAATTATCTAGTGAAAATTTGCCACCAATAGAACTGCGGTCACCGCCCGACAATGAATTTACCACCGATTGAACGGTCGTGAAGTGAAAACTCTGCCACTGAACTGGTCACAGATTATCAAGTGAATTTCCATCAGTTGGGCTGATCACCGATCGTCATCCGAGTTCTCACCTCATTGTATTGGTTACCGATCATGAACTGAGTAGATACCTCTTCCGATGGAATTGCTGCGTCAAGTGAGTTTGCCACTTGTTGAACTGGTCATCGGCTGTCAAGTGAATTTACAACCTACCTACCAATTGAACTGGTCACCGACCGTCAAGTGATATGTCTGAAAATGTAATTCCTTTTTCGTGCGAAGTTTGCATTCGCATTCATCGTTCTTGCAACATAACTTCTCATCGACTGCCGTTTCTCCATGGAAAGAAGACATAATTGTCTGTGTACTTGTCACATCCTTGAGGTGCATTGTGGGCAGTAAGGTATTTATATTGTTAGGGTGGATTTGCAAAAACAACGCCAATTCGTACATCTGTTTCCAACTTTAAGCGTTGCACGGGACATAATTAGTCTGAAAGTTTCGAAACAACATCAAGTATTTATTACCAATCCGATTTTGCTTCTAACGAAACGACGTTGCCTGTCAAAAACAAAAGTTCGAATTCATAGCCTTCTACCTAATAGCTTCTTTGTTTTCGCATACATGCTTTGAAAGTCAGCGTTCGTTTATGACATCTAGCACCGGGACCGTTCCAGAAAAGCCTGAAATTGTCTGTAGTCGCCAAATGTTTTGGACCAAATCAAGCTCTCCCGTCAAATCATTCGTAAAAGTCTGAGCCGTTTATTTTGCTGGAGCGATTTTGACGAGAAATCATTCCAATTTCCAAGCGAAAGTGGCAAAGAGGATCCGTCCCATACTTTCAGCTTCCGTCATCAATGCAAGTGTTGACAATGCAAGTGTTGATACACTTGCATTGTCATGTTGATACACTTGCATAAATTGCATCACATTCGTTTTAAAATTCACGTAACTCATCAGAGGCTTCACAAAAATGAATGTACGAGAATGACCCTAATTGTACGAAAATCGACGCCATGTAACGGAAAACGAGGCTACGGGGAAGGTAATAGAAGACAGCTTTAGGACCATCAAGAGCTGCAGGTACCTACCTACCAGAATTATGAGATCACCAACCTCTGAGTTCCCCAGGCTCTCTTCAGTGCAGCAACTGATGTCTCAACGTTGCAACAGTGCACATGACAATAATTCACCTAACTGAAACCGAATTACAGCCAAACCAAAGAAAAGCTGGCACTGTGCCTCTAAATCTCAGGCACTTCAAGATCAAGCTTGAAGCTAGATTGGTAAACCTAGTTTTATTCAATAGCAATGGAAAACAAAAGCCAAGATATAATTACAACTGCGAACAAGGAAACATAATGGAGGGATGGAAGGCTAGATGCAACTGTGCTTGCTGGTTTGTGAACAGATTAAAATCTTCTCTGGCCAGAGAGTGACAAATACAATGACACACTAAAACCTCTGCTAAAAACACAAAGAATGACAAAATATTGCACTGGAGAAATGTGATTGAACTTAGATGGCCAATGGAACAGAATACTGAAAGACAATGGAGAAAGTAAGTAGGTATCACAGCTTGAATTAACTAGACACTGGTTCATCGACACTGACAGGTCGAGGGCTGTTAAATTATAGGTCCAGCTGAAACACACGCTGACATCCTGTGGGAGAGTCTATACGCTTCTGCTTCTATAGAATGATATGTCGGTGTCACTTCGCAAATTAGGCTTTTTGCTGACGATATCGCCTTATACAGACCGATTCAGTCAGCCACTGATAGTGGCGCCCTCGCTGCTGACCTTACTAATGTTAGTAACTGGTGCGAGAGGTGGGGTATGCAAATTAATACTGGTAAATCCAAATCAATGCTTTTTTCATCCAGCAAAAATAACACAACCAGAAGTTATAGTATAAATTCAGAGTGTCTGGAGTCTGTGTCCAGTTTCAAATATCTCGAGGCGGTATTTAGTTCAAACATCAGTTGGAACGCCCATATCCAGGCAGTGTGTAAAGAAGCTTCCTCCGCAATGTGGTGAATTTATCGCAATCTTCGTCATGCCCCTGTGGATGTCAAAAAACGAGCCTACATCACTCTCGTCCGACCCATTCTTGAGTACGCTTGCGGGGTTTGGGATTCCACCAAAGTTTCCGATGTTCAGGCCGTGGAAGCTGTACAGCGGCGAGCTGCTCGGGTCATATCTGGAAAATCTTTTGGATTTGTTAGTGTTTCTGCCATACTTCGGGACTTGGACCTGCCAACTCTGGCAAGTAGACGCCGAATGCGTCGCCTTCAAATTCTTAAGGATTTTCTAACTGGCCAAATTGATGCTCCTCTGCCGCCCAATTATGCTTTAAAACCTGTCCAGCGCCGAACGGACAACGGGTTGAGCCTGACACCGCCATTTTGTAAAAAGGTAGTTTTTGCGAATTATTTTTCCCCCTGACTATCGCAGCTTGGAACAGTCTTCCATCGAGTTCTCTCTTTATTCAAGAAACCCGTCCTCTTCTGTCCTCTCGCACCAGTCAATGACCTTTTTTTGTGAATTTGTCATGACTACATGATCGTTTCTTTTTTAATTGATTTGACCTTTAGTTTTCAACTTGTGCTGACTATGCGTAAGCGTACTTATAGCGCTAATTCATTGCCGCTATTTTTGCCAATAATAATAATAATAATATCTCTTCATATGATTCAGAAGCGAGTCGGTTGGCAGTTTAAAACTCAGATGAGCAATATCCGTCAACTCTGTCCAACCATCTCGTTCATGTGATCGTTGTTAATATCTGCTTTCCAACATGCATAAGCGTCTCTTCTCAAACTGCATAGAAAGCAACTGTCCAAACCCTTTCATTGAGAGTATGCTTTCAACCCAAAAAGTGGCTCCTCAGTAGAAATATAGTTCCGTCAACCTAGGCTCTTTCAGCCAACAGCGGAGAGATCTGCCTGAGACGATCAGCCAATGTCGTTGAATGAGAGGATATACGCTCGGACAGAACTACTGGAACCACTGTTGGTGCCTTGCGGTCAATTTTACAGACCGAAAATAGTGGCTGGCCTTCCACGAGACAGTTTACTCTCTCAGACTCTTTCTTTATTAGGTATAGCGGCGGCAGAATTAATGCACTCACACATTTAAAAAAATTGCAACCGTTTAGATCTCTGCAAAACCTCTATGCTGCAGAAATAGAAGTTCCTCTTTTGCAGCCGAGGTCAAACTCTGACGCCTCAAAACGTTTGTTGTAATGTGGCGATTTAATTTCTACCGCCTGCATAAAAAAGAAAGAAAAAAAGTTTCGCAAGCAACAGTTAAATAGGAAAACCACATGTATGGGTACATTAATTCCGCCGCCACTTTCCACATCCGCGATGAGACTCCGGCCCATAATAGTGAATTTGTTCCTACGTCCAAATATTCGCAATTTCTTCATAAAACATATCAGCTCAGGAGGAAAGTTTTTCCAAAGACTTTTCTGGTCCACAGGGAATTTTCATTATAGCAGATAGATGTCCTACACAATCCGATCTTAATCCGTTCTTCTTGCCCTTTCTAGAGCAGAACAATGCCTTGACCATGACACTATAGATAGAAATTAGTGAAATTTCATTCGATTTTCCAGCAGGAAAGCCTACTGCAATCAAATCCGTGCGCATTAAAAGGACAAGTCTCCGCTGTCGCGTTCTTAGGCATTGGAGAAGGACATGGAATTTTATTTTACGTGTACCGCTTGAAATGCAGTGCTGTTCCAGAAATACATACGAGTATGGTATCTTCTCCAATGAAGCTGAATCGATGTCGAGTTCAGGGTCGCGCAACCCGATCTATATGCAGACAGACATCTCCAAAGGTGAAATCAATCTTGTCGCGGATTCAATCTTCTCGCCGAAATTAATATCCTGGGAGTATAATTGAAACTTAATCATGCGAAAGTGCCTTG
>JASGXE010010904.1:0-13650 GCA_030068105.1 Sinentomon sp. SZTP_YWyxl | reverse complement strand
CGAATGGCGTTTTGTCCGAAAATTCTAACTTTTTAAACCATTTGAATATAAATCATTCGAACTCAATCCCATTCGAACTTCCACTCATGCTTAAAACCATTCGAGCTAAACACCATTCGGACTTAAAACCGTTCGAATTACGAACTATGCGGACCAAACTCCGTTTGGAATTAAGCTCATTGGAACCAAAGTCGATTCGGACTGAAAGCAATTCGGAGAAAACACCGTTCGGACTAAAGCTCATTCGAACCAAAGTCAATTCAGACTATAAAATCCATTCGACTTAAACGCCGTTCGAACTCAAGCTCATTTGAAGCAAACGTCATGCGGACTTGTCTACTTTCGATCAAAATGGAGGTAGAGATAGGTTCTTTTCATTTTTTTACGGTTTCATATCATCATCGCCTTCTTTTCGCCTTTTTGTTGGTTCGGTTAGATTAGGTTAAGTCATGTTTGGTCATGTTAGGTTCAGTTTGGCAATTTTTGGCATCTTGGTCATGTTAGGTTCAGCTTGGCAATTTTTGGCATCTTGGTCATGTTGGGTTCAGCTTGACAATTTTTGGCATCTAGGTCATGTTAGGTTCAGCTTGGCAATTTTTGGCATGAGTGTCATCGCCAACAAATATCCCGCCCCCTTTTATGCAGTTTTAAAGCTGTTTAGGATTAAACCAAAACAGCAACCACAGCTCAAAAGTCAGACTATTAGTAACTTTTTTCTGTCTTAATCTCACTTTTTCCTGTCTTAATCACTTTCGACGCAAACAACATTCGATCCAAACGCCACTGGAAGTATCCAAGACCGATTCGGTGCAAAACTCGAGTTGAAATACATTCGAATCAAAAGCAATTCAACCAAAAACATTCGAATTAAAACCATTCGAACTAAAAACCATTCAAACTAAAATCAATTTGGACAAAAACCATTTGAACCAAAATCATTCGGATAAAAAAGCGTTTGAAATAAAAACCAATCGATCAAAAACCAATCGAACTAAAAGCCATTCGGACGATGAAAAGTCATTCGAAGCAAACGCCGTCCGCAATTCAGGTCATTCGAACCGAAGTCAATTCGGACTAAATGCCATTCGATCAAATGCCGTTCGGACAATGTGAATTCGGCCAAAAATTCATTCAACCCAAATAACATTCGATACACTTCCCCATGCTCATAAATTTGGTCGAAAATACACGAAACCCCCGAAAAAAGTGTCCGTTTCGAAGCCATGGCACACTGAAACTGAGGAACCCCATAAAAATGAAATGACCCTGAATTTCGGTATATGGCTTGGAAAAAAGACTCGGCATAAATTTTGTTTCAAAGTTGCAGGAATAATGAACCACAGCCACAACACGACAGATAGGATAATATAACTGCTGCTGGGAGCTACCCTATATTATGAATCTGACCGGGAACGCCCGAAAACTCCCGAGAACAACCTTGATCGATCACGCAGGCTTACGCACCTCTTTCCATTGCTCCTCTGAACTTTTTTTTATTTTACTGGCTGAAAGTGCCGTCAAAAGGAGAGTCACATGCTAAAACCTAGGGCTGCGTTTCCGCTCATTTTCGGGCGCTTGGCATCTGTTTGCGCGAATGAGGACGTTGAGCAAGCTTCAAGACAAACGAGAACTTGATGCGTTTTAAAATCATCTGAGCGAAGGGTTGACTCCAACGAGATCTTGCGATTGCTCGTTTGAATTCGGTGGTCGTCATTTCAAGGCCGATCTTCAAATCAATCAGTGACATTTACGGTCGCCTCTGGTTTCAGTGGGTCCCCCAACGGATATTGTTCTGGATGACCGGTCAGTGTTGTTTGCAGGGAGTTTTCTGATTGGGTCGTTTTTGGCAGAGTTTTTTCGTCCTTCAGCGACTTTTAGGCTTCGCCTGTTTTTCAGGGGGTCCTATAGCTCCGGGGACCATGGCTCCGAAACAGATAGCTTAGAATGACAGCTCAGTGTTGTTGTTGTTGTGGGGTTTTTAATATCCCATCTAATTCCTGTTTTTTCCGGTCGAGTGGATGTCCTTCAGCGAGATTCAGGGAGCGTCATTCCGGTTTTCGGGGGGACACCCAGTTTTAGATCTGAAACGAGCGGTCATGAGTGACCATTCAGAGTTCCTGTTTTTGCTATTCTCGATTTTATTCATGGTCGTTCCTGACAGATTTCCCAGTCCTTCGTCAACTTTACGGATCATTCCGTTTTACAGGGGTCATCCAGTTTCGGTGTACGAAACGGACCACCCTGAGTGACCGTTCTGGGTTGGTAGAGGAGGGGATTCTGGTATTACCGATCTAGTTCAGGGTTTTTCCCGATCGATCACAAAAGAATTAAATTATGAGGATCACCTCCGTGTTTTCGTAACCACTCTGTTTTCGGAAACATGTTTATTCCAAACCCTTGTCGAGACGCTTGAAAAGCAAATCGCACGGCATTGATTTCACAGCGACTGAAAACCTTGGTCTCAGTCACACCTCAACATTTTACACCCATCTCAGGAAACCAAAAAAAAAAAAATATCACGAGGTGCGTCTCGTGCCATTCATTTCTATGCCGATTTAGAGTCCACTTGTCTGGTTTTGGCCTTTTTACAATTTCCAGCTCAGCTAAATTCTTTTGCACCCTGTAGAACATATGAGTCCCTTTCGGTCAAAATGGTGCAAAAACTATGCTTTAAAACCATCTGGTTTCTTTTTATTTTAATAACGGGTATCCGGACTGCCATTTATTAAACGGTATTCATTTCTCAAAAAGCTTCCTTGTGGAACGATCAAAACTGCCTCTGCTCTTTGATGCGGAATGGGTGGTCGACAGAGAATCAATCGTTCAAATGAAGGGGCCAATAGAATTTGTAAATGGCCCGTCAATCTCTCCCAAGAAACCATGAGTGATAAAGAAAATATAAGGTCCCCTCTTGGATATAGGCAAAGGATCTGGTTCGAGCAGGCTCTCATGTCCATGCACTGCATGCCCCAATTACGAATGCGAATATGAGGGCTCAATTATTTATATCTCCATTGAATGACAAGATTTAAAAAAATCATCTGATTAAGGAAAACAATGAAGGAAGGAAATTTAAATCAGGGGGAAATCAGAGAAGGTAGTAAATTTCGTTTTAGCAGTAACATGGTTCGGGGAGAGAGTGTTGTGCGAGATGCATTGATGAGGCAGATTGCTTCGGGCTTTCATTGTTGCCCGTTTATATGAATGGACTAATGCGAATAGCAACGCATGAAAAAGCACGAATTATTTTTAGGAAAAGCACCATCCGTATTGACATGATCTAAGTTGGCGCTTCAAATCGTTCTTCAATGGAAAAAAATAATGTTGATTTTCGCAAATGAAATTCCACTCCAAAAGTTTCAGAATTGCAAAGCGCAGGTTCTTCATGATCGCAAGCAATGCAGCAGTGCAAGTCACAGCACTTCATGACTGATCTGCGGTGGACTCTCGCTGCAAACAAGGTGGCATAAGCGTGTTTGACGCAATTCAAAATTGATGAATCAACAGTTTCGACAATTTTACCAAGGCCACAAGTACAACTTGTGACCATTCATGAGCTTTCGGCAGGCGCCTGCTGGATGTTATAAAAGGGCTCAAGGCATGGTTGTTGCATTTCATAATCGTGCCCAAGAGCATTTTGAATTGTTTGCGGGTGGCATAAACCCCATTAAACGCTTTTTATCCCAAATCTAGGCACGCATCGCGGATGTTTTTAATGGGCATAATTATGGTTTGTTGCCCTTCATCAGGACGACCAGATATAGTTGTAAATACCACGATGAGATGGAACAAGTGTCCCCTGTTGCACTACATAATTGCATCAAAAGGGATGAAAATTCACAAAGATGAATGGGCACAAGTACCCCCTGACGCTCTTCATCTCGGGGCATTTCTTTCTACGGGTTCGCAAAGATGAAATGCCACAAGTCTGGGTTGTTGCAGTTTATCAACACCACACCGGAAGAAGGGATAAAAAATAAAGCGAAGTAACAGGCACTTGTTCCACTTTATAAACTTTGTTCCACTTTATAAACTTTTCATTCGATCTTGAGGACTAGGTTTAAATGGGCAAAACCCTGCATTATGCCTCTTCATTATTGCGTCCAGATTTATTACATCAATGGCTATAAAAGGTAACAAATCCCTGTTATTCCTTTTCATAAAATTGTTCTCCTGGCACTCCGCTTGAAATAAAGAGGCTCAACCGGTTTTTGTTGCACTTTATTATGGTTTCTTCGTTTTTGCACATTTTCGACCACTTGTGCCCGTTCATCATTGCGGCAGCGATATTTTCACTTTAATTGGTCTTGTGGAAAGCCATCTTGATTTTTCTGCTGAAAAATCCCTGGAACATGATACTCCACAAAAAAAAATCCAAAAAAAGACAAATGAAAAAAGAAAATACCATGATGCACAAAATTTCGAAACGAAGCTGCCGGCGGCGGCCATCTTGTTTTCCAGAATTCAACATGGCTGCCGAAGATCGCGTGATCTCCCGACTTGGCGATTTTTTTCATCTTGAGAGTTCTTTTTTTCTTTTCTGACTGCTGGCGATTTTTTTGCATTTTTTTTGGATTCGCGAATCTCGAATCCTCGAATCCGAATCCACAAATCTCGAATCCGAATCCAGTCAAAAATTTCGAATCCGAATCCGAATCCTGCAAATTTCCTCGAATCCAAATCCAGCTTTTGGATTCGGATTCGAGTACGAATCCGAATTCGGATTCACACACCCCTAGCGAAAAGAAGCCGTTGAAACGTGACCCTCCCCTTCTTCTCTGGGAGAAACTCTGGGGGCCTCCGGCTAGCTCACTTCAAGGGGGGAAAATCACTTATGCCTTCGCCAAAATGATGACTCACTTCTGCTTACCTAAACACCTACGCACCTTTCAAAAAAAAAAAAAAAACAGCGGGCATCATCGAGATCAGCAATACACAAATCTGACATCCTACGCAATTTGGCAAAGCCAAAACACCTGAAAACTCTATCACTCTCTCCAAAAGTCGCGACACTCCTTCGAGGCGGAGCTTCTTTTTAATTTGAATTTAGCCACTCAAAACAAGCACCAATTCGGGTATCTCTCAGTATCCCACATCACAGAAAATAAATAATTCCTACCCACTAAAACGTTTTGCAAAAGTGAGCCATGAAATCATTTCACAAACTCAATTCCCCAAATAAATCAAATATCTCACCATTTGAAAGCATTTCTTCTCGCATTTCTTCTCCCCACGAGTATGTTTCTGACCTCTCACTCAAAATTAATGAAGCAAATTTCTTCAAAAGACCAAGCTTTGCCGTTTATTCACAACTTCTTTCTCTAAAGGTCTCCAGCCATTTGTAACAAAAACTAAACCTCTGAAATACAGCTAACAATCAAATAAAAATCTGAGAAACGAATATATTTTCCCCCCACACTCATACTCACATACTCCTGGACAAACACAAATGAAACACAGTTTAAAAGAGAGCATCAAGGAAATCTTACAGCAAAGCCGGCATGACTAGACAAGAAAAACCCCTACCTAAAACCCTCAGCGCGCTCCTTAGCACTACCTTGCCCTATTGGTACATTCCTACTTATCTACTGGCCAGATACTAATTAAAGGGACAGGGACTGCAGTGGGAAGGACAGGGCGCAACTGAATGAACGAAGCGATCAGTAGCTGTATGTTGAATCATCGGGCCACACAGCCAAGCTGTGGGAATGTAATTTCCATGCTTGAGTTCATCATCTGCCTATGCAACAGCATCTGCAACTGTTCATCTGACATTTCAGTTGTCCGAAGTCAGTTCAAAGTACGTCTAAGGTCAGGAACTTGGCAAGTCAGTGTTTGCTGTGAACTGACTGGCACCCACCAATTGCTTTCATCAACCACCTCTAGGTTTTGCTGTCTCTGGAACCACCAACTGTCTCAAGGTGACAGCATTTCAGCCTTTGTGTGTGTGTGCTGTCTCAGAGAAACAATATTCTGCCCAATCGAATTAACTGGAGAACTCCCCAACAGTTCTTTAGATACCAAAGTTCTTGATATCGACGGCGGCCATTTTGACTTCCAACAGGAACATGTCTCACCCGGAACAGAAATTGGCAATATCAGCTTGGCGAACGTAGAAACTTAGTCACAAACTAGCCACCTCGATCAAACTATTCCTCCAAACTGTCAGTTCATGACAAAAGAAATTCAGGTTGGCAAAAATCAGGAACATCACCAAAATTCCAGCAAACCATTCCTAACAGAAAACGTGCTGCTTTTCTCCATGGCCAAACGAAAAAAAGCCCCGACTAAAGTCTGTTCATTTTCAGAATGGTCCGCGCGCTTTTTGCAGTCAGGGATGTGCAAATTTGAGCAAAAATCGGGAATCGTAGACTTTGAGCCGGTGGCCTCAATTTTCGAAACTCTGTCAGTTTTCACTTCTAAATCTTTTGCTAATTCCACTTTTCGGAGGTTTTTCAATTTTCTGTGACCACGATCTGTTGGTTTGCTTGTCGTTCCGCTCCCGCTTTTAAAATGTGCACTTTTGGTGTGCAGCGCTGAACCGAAACTATTCGCCGGCCATCCCGCGGCAATTGGCACCGACCTGCAATGGCGTGAGGCCACATCTGCTGTTGTCACCATCAACCGGAAACCAGGCACACGAATTCATGTCTGGAAAATTTCAAAATCATGTTTGGGTTGCTTTTCCATCTGTAGTGTGTTTTGTCCAAGCAAACATGTGCCAAACGAAAATGAAAAAATCTTGCCGATGGGGAGACTCGAACCCACGATCTTCGGAACTGAAGCCCTGTGCCGTGCCACTGAGCCACCGGCGCTTGCAGAAATTTCAGTTCCATAATCGCGCTTAAATGATAAAGCTATGATATTTCGGCAAAGAATGTTTTGCAACTTGGACACCTCTGTCGTGCCCCCGCTCCCACCTTCGTTTTGCTGCGAGTTTTGGCGCGGACCATTCTGAAAATGAACGCACTTTAAAGCCAACTCAATTCCTGCTTGCATTTTCTCTCTCTCTCACGTCTCGCGTCCAGAAAACTAGCCTCTCTCCAAGGCCCTGAACTCTTCCCAGTGCCATTAAATGACGTCATAGGAAGCGACCAATCACGTTGCGACAGATGCCCAGAATCCCGAATTTCACTTTTCATTTCAAAAACACGCGCACCATGCATTCTGGAAGAGAGCTCATTTCGGGAGACCAGCTGATTTCCCGGCGTATCAATACACGTACTTCTTGGAAACTTCCTTGAAATGCACGATCAAAAAAGCAGTTCCCTCCATTTTCAATTTTCTGCTTCTCATTGTGCTTTCATCCTCTGCACCAAGCGACGTTTTTTCCAACACCGTCAACCGTACTTGAGTCTTGAAATGTCAGTTTTTAGTAGGTACCTGGTTTTTAATCTTCCGACAGTGCTTTACGGCATGCAGTCCACATCGTCAGGAGATGCTACCGTTCCCATTTGGTTTTATGAAGTTGACACACCATCATCGTTCCAGAAACACTATCATCCACTCGCGACAACAGATATCTATCTGCTGAAGAGGTCGACTCAATCAATGGTCGATGAAAACGTTCCAGAGAAGCAGAAGATCGTGACAGAGAAAAACGGAGACTTCTGGTCTTGGATAAAGAACACGGTGAGTTCATATAACTTCATGGTTTTTGGGAATTCCAGCCAATCTCAACATTTAATTTTCCATTTTTATTCGTGGTTGGTGAGGTGAATCTGAATCCCAACTGCTAACTAGGTAGCGTCTGCGGACAATATTCCCGCGCTGTTTCCAGGGTTGTTTGAATTAATTCAATCTGAATTAATTCAATGAATAATTCATGAATTAATTCAGAGCCCTCTGAATTAATTCAATTGAATTAATTCATTTGAATTAAATCAAAAAATACACGTATTATTTCTAGCCTTAACATTGAATTAATTCAATTCAAAAGACAATCCTGTGTGATGTGACATGTCAAAACAAAAGTAAAGGAAAGGTGACAAAATTATTTTCATATTTGCAATATTTTGGGTGCCTACTTGTACTTACTGTGGTGTCTGTGGTATTGGTGAATGGCATTGTCAATTGAATTTCTTTGCTGTTTTGGTTGGCCTACATTGTCTTGTTTTGGCATGGCATCCCTTGAAAGTTGTAACATTTTTTATGAAATATCCATCTGTGAAGTGTGAAGTTTTACGAACGAATCAATTCAATTGAATTAAATTCATTTGAATTAAATCAAAAAATACGTATTATTTCTGGCCTTAAAATAAATTGAATTAATTCAATTCAAAAGACAATCCCATGTGACATGCAAAACAAAAGTAAAGGAAAGGTGACAAAATTATTTTCACATTTACAATGTTTTGGGTGCCTACTTGTACTTACTATGGTGTCTGTGGTGTTGGTGATTGACATTGTCAATTGAATTTCTTTGCTGTTTTGGTAGGCCTTGTTTTGGCATGGCATCCCTTTATTATTATTAGGTTAATTTGCCTAGGAACAACCTGGCGCAAATTGACAAGACAATATACATTTGAATTACAATAAAGCAATGAAACGAGCAGATAAATAAAAAAATTGAAAGTTGTAACAACATTTTTGAAAGTTGTAACAACTTTTTTTTGTGAAATATCCATCTATCTGTGAAGTGTGAAGTGTGAAGTTTTACGAACGGTCTCAGTAGTCTGAAGTACTCATATGTGAGTCATAAAAAGAATCTAATTGCAAAATATAAAATAACCCAGAGCAAATTAGCAATCCAAAGGGGGAATTCGAATTTAACAACAAAAACTTGAATTTTTTTTGTATAGGTATTATTTGAAATAATTCCAAGTATTTTTCGAATTGGTTATTGTTTCAACTGCACCTTCATTGAATTTTTCTCTGAATTATTTGAATTAATTCCGTGTATTTTTTGAATTAATTCATTTCAACTGCACCTTGATTTAATTCATGAATTAATTCAAATAATTCTGAATTAATTCAAAAAATTGAATTATTTAAATAATTCATGAATTATTCCAGCCCTGGCTGTTTCCGAACGCCGAAACGCCAGCCAAAACCAACCAAACCATCTACGGTACTCTCTCCAAATCTGACCTGTCTTAACTTATCCTAACTTAACCCAACCTAACCTTCTTGCCAAACCCAACTTTTCCCAAAGTGCAGATTGGATGGTGCAGGATCATGCTCCCCAGACGCCCCAGCAGTCGACGCCAACTGACAATGAGGCGAAAAGAAGCCAAAAACCGGGGTTCTGCTTCCAAAGCGTGGAATTTGCGAACTGCAGCTGCAGTGCGAATCTAAACCCCCAAACTTCCAAACCAAACTGCCCTAATCTAATGTAACCCAACCCGATCAAACCTAACTCAACCCAACCTAACCTGTAAGTCCGCGTGATTCGCTTGTTTTGCGAACAGCCATATCTCCCATTGGTCTGTGTCCGCATTTTAGTTTGACCCCAAAATCCATCCTTACTAAGTCTTGAATCTTGAGGCAAAAAGAAGCCGAAAACCATACTTGGTCTCAGGGATGGGTAAGTATAATACCTACTTAAGTATTATATGTGAGTTTTCTACGTATAATACGTCGTATTATACGTACGTATAAAAGTCTTTTATACGTACGTATTATACGTGTGTGACACATGACTTGGGGGTGGAATTTTACAAGGAATTCAATTCTGAAGTTATTTCACAACTCAGGGCAGTGAAGGAGGAATTAAACAAAAAAAGTTGTCTGAAATGATGACGATCGCGGGAAGAGATAATAATGACAGCTTGCATTTTTAGATTTTTGTCTAAAATTATGGCTTTGGATCAGCAGGCAATACGACCACATCAAGAGGTCAAAAAACAAAGTCGCAAAAATAAAACTTACCTAGCTGTTCACAATATCACATTCCATCACTAGGGCTGTGCGAATCGGCTTTCGAATCGAATCCTGCAAATCGAATCCCTAAGGTTCGAATCTCGAATCGAATCCGAATCAGTTGTCCAATTTCGAAGCGAATCGTCACGAATCGAATCCTTTTCTTCAAATCTCCAATCTCGATTCGAATCCCACCACATGTCTCGAATCGAATCTTTTCGAATCGAATCTGGCCAGATTCGCGATTTTCGAATCGCATCCTCGAATCGAATCACGATTCATGCAGTCCCACAGGATAGCAAACGTGAATTTTATTATAGGCATTGCTCAGTGACACTTGTAAGCACTGTTTGGTTCCATGTTGTGGCATGCCTACGGAACTGTGGATCAATTTGGAAATTTTGAAAGATTCGAGATTCGATTCGAATATTTTTCGAATCATCGCAAAATACCGAATCGAATCATTTCGAATCGAATCCTTTACCTCGAATCTCGAATCCTGGTTCGAATCTTGCCATATTTTTCGAATCTCATCTTTTCGAATCGAATCTGGCAAGATTCGCAATTTTCGAATCGAATCCTCGAATCGAATCAAGATTCGCCCAGCCCTATCCATCACTAAATCCATTCACAATGCCGACCACTGCTTATGTGGGCTGTGGACAAAAGTCAAGAAAAATCATTGCCATTTTCTCCCGAATTTTCATCCGAACTAAAAATTCCCCGAATCCTTCTCTCTGCCGATGATAGGATGATACAAGCATCGATGAACCATAAGCTGTCCAAGCACCTAGGTACTCAAATGCCAGAATTCTCACTCGCATCCCACAGCTAGATTTTTGCTTGCATCTGGCAGGATTTCGGTTGGCCTTTTGTTTTTTGTAAACATTTGCAGTTCATGCGGGATTTTCTGCCTCGTGCCCTGCGCTTATCTTGGGCGAACATTTTTTCAGACACACTCCACCAAATTGTTTTGCTGAACAGGCTCTCATACCATTAAGTCAATTATCAATGGCAAACAGCAAAGTTCTCAGAAAACAGCAAAGTTCATCAACCTGGGAAAGGGAAGGGAGGGAAGTGAAGGATACATGACCGTTGGCTGCATTAAGGAGGATAGGGTAAATGTGAGGAGACAGGAGTTTGGAAAACATACCAGCGTAATGTGGACGGGGCCTAGTCAGCATTCAATAACAGGCAGACAATAATCACACAGATGCAACCACTCATGAACACCCCTAAGCAAGCATCATCAGCCGGCACACACCAGTCACACCACACCTATTCACAATCTCGAGAACTTGCTCAAATGAAATATGAAGAATAGTGGATAAAAATGAAACACTCGGAAGATCAAAGAAAACGAAAAAGGTGATGAAATTCATGATCGTGATGAAACATGATGTGGCAAAACGATGGTGCCAATGATTGCATGGTTAGGTACCCAGTGCATTACGATAGGCCTTCACTCTAATGCTGTATGCACTTGGGTGGTATCAAGCATGTGTGCTTGCCATTTACTGGCTGTCACTGCTGAGTCGTTTTTCTGGTGATCGCAGAAATCTGGACCTCCAGACTGTTCGATCAGAAAGATAATTGGCACAGGAATATTAAGTCGGCCCGATGAAGTTGGGTGAAGCAGCTCCGGATTGAATCTGTCAGCCAAGATTTCTGAGGCCACCCCCATCGTTATGGTAGAAGCTTCTCTTGCAAATGAATGAAGGTTGCAAAGGTGAGACAAAGCATGAGGTTGGTTTTTGGCACTTTCTTATTGCCATCATTCTTGCATCCATCAAAGGTTACAAAACTACCATCACCTTGCTTACAAGGTGATGGTAGTTTTTTGCCTTCTCCTATCCTATTTGACATTTTTGGTTTTCTGTGCACTTCTCTCTTTTACCTACCAGGCACATGAGCTCCATGCATCTAAACCTACATTATAAAAGATGGAGTAAAAATTCCAATTTGGCAGCATCATCTTTCACATGTTGGTGCACATACAATTTTTGAAATGCATTTTACAATGGTGTGTGGCTAATACAACTTTGTGGCGAACTTGAAAGCAATTGTGAGGCTTCACTGGTCAACTGTTTTTTTTCTTGATGGTGAAGCTTGTAGGTAATTATTTTAATGTTGAAAAGAATGTTAGCATGTTAAAAGTAGCTTTTTCTGCAAAAATGAGGTAGTATCACTTGACTTTTAAGTTTTCTACGTGTATTATACGTACGTATTATACGCACGTATTATACGTGGAGTTTTATACGTTTACCCATCCCTGCTTGGTCTTGAGTCTTGAGGAGGATAGGATTTCAAGAGGATTGGAAGAGGTCTTCGGAAAAAACGGCCAACAGTGACTGGCAGGATAAGCGGGTGATGGGGTTGGGTCTGGTGGAAGAGCAGGGAATGGAATATTGGCCCATGGAGGAAGTGCAGAGAGCATTTGTGGATGGAGTGGCAGATTGAAGGAGCAGGGAAAGTGGTCAGGGGTAGTACCTATATTTGGCCTGTGACGGGAACAAAACAAGTGGAAGGAATGTTGACATTTTGGAATGCTTGGGGCATGATATCTGATATTGAGGCTTTGAGTGGTGAGATCTGTTTGGTTGGCAACTTTAATGCTCATATCTTGGAGTTGAGGGAATCCCCATAGGAGGTTCAATATATTTAGCAGGAATTCTTCTCATCATCATCATCATCATCATCGTGGAGTCATATGGACTGATAGCCATTCGGCTGGTGGTCCGACCATTTACCTTGTTCCACACACCTTGGGCTCGCAAGGAGAACTATGCCCCATAATCGTAGCCCATTTCTGCTCTGCATTCAACTGAAACGACTCGGACCAGTTTTACGGCGTATACACACCAACCCGCAGGTTTTCCCGGAGAGAATCATGCTCTGCAGAGCAGCAGTCGTGTGACTTGTGAGATGTGGCTTCTCTGTTGGGTAACCTGCCAAGCCACTATCTTGGACTTGGAGCTAGGTGTTCTTTAACGTGCACAGCGTGATGCTGCACACGGGACCTCCTGCTTAACATCTCATCCGAAGGAGACGAGGGACTTGGCCACTAAGCCCCCTTCCAGCAGCACAAGCTGGGGTACAAGGGTGGTCTCCCATCCAAGCATCATCCAGGCCCAACGTTGCTTAACTTCGGTGTTCTGATCGGAACCGGTGCAAGCCACGAGGTATGCGCTGCTGGCATTAAAACTGGTATGCGCTGCTGGCATTAAAACTTCTAAAACTAGGAGTACAGGAAGCGAAAATGCTAATGGTGCTGTGCGATTATGAAGTCCTTTCTGTCGCAAGCAGAGCTAGCCATTGGGAACTTGCAAGGTTGATGAATGGTGTGATGGAGGTCTGACGAGGAGGGGGGTTATCGCCGGGGGTAGGGTGGTTGAAACCACAATTGACTGGTTCTTGTACAAAGGGGGCATGGAGAGGCGAATTGAAAAAATAGAGGTGGACAACTTCATACAATGGTGGGGTGTGCACAGTGACCAGACCTGTGGTGCGGTCGGTTTCTGCTAATCAGCAAGCAATATCTGGAGAGTTTTCAAAAAAGTTATCAATGTTCCATCTGTGTCTGCATGACGCGTCAAGAACAAAAATGCATTTTACTAGGTAGCTATGACAATGCAATCGCAACAGGGTGCGGGTGGTTCTGACTGTGCACACGATAAGGGCACTTAACGGAATGGAGAGGGGGAAAATGCATGTGCAGCTCCTTGCATATGAAAACTTGAAGGCCAGTGTGCCCAGAGACCGGGTTCTGTCCAGTTGGGCTGTACGAAT
>JASGXE010010903.1:0-15652 GCA_030068105.1 Sinentomon sp. SZTP_YWyxl | reverse complement strand
GGCATGAGCATAAAGCACAGCAGTCATCTTGTTCACTGTGTTCAGGCATAAAGTTGTGATGCCTGGCTGCACTGTATTTTTCTTTTTTGGCATCGGTGACAGTTTTTCGCACTTGCAGGTCGAATTTCAATTTTTTTCACAAGCTTGCAGTTGTGATGATCTCGATTTCTAAAAAACCAAAAAATGATAAATTTTGCCAAAATGGATCAGCCAAAGCCAACTACATATTGTGTTTCCATTCTATCCCTGAACCCCATTTCGAAAAGGCTAAAAGGAAAGAGGATGCAGGCACTTGTTTAAAGAAAAGAGCAATGTCGATCAACACCAAATCTCTCCCAAGGCTCAGATGTGGAAGAGAAATAAAGTTACCAACAGATTTTTGGCAACAAAAGCAGAATAAACGAGAGAAAGGAAAAGCCAGTAATTGACAACTCACCACATTTTCAAAATTAAATGTGTAGAGGAGGCCAGTCTCTTCAACCAGAAGCATGCTGAGAAAACTGACGGAGTCCATTATCTCAAATGCAACACCGTGCACCAACGACGTAATGTAGTTGTTGCGGAGGGAATTGGATTCTGCGTCGTGATGTCCCTCAACGTGCAACATGAACACGATTGTCGACGACGCAATGGCAACCTGAAAAAAAATATTTCCAAGTCTGATGAATGGTCCTGAAACTCGCAGAAGGCATGATGATGTTATGAGATTTTAGTCTCCGTCTCTGAGCCAGGCACGAGTGGCACAGGAGGATTACAATCTGGAAAATTCGCCAGATTTCCAACCTTTGCCATCACAAAAAGCATCAAATGCACCCAACATCGTCGTCTGCTCCAGCCAAACCTGTGAGAACTTCAGTCCTGCAGAAGATGCCATCGTGTAGATGACGAAATCGATCCAAGTGCGCTTTAATAAAGTTAAATTCTCTCTTTTCCTTTTAAAGTGTGGCAGAAGTGTCCAGCACCAGCTACTCATAACCTCATTTCCAAGTCTATTCAGGATTCGTGCTCATTTCAAAAAATGGGTGAACACAGGCAGGTAGGTACCTACCTGGCTCGAATGTTTAGTTTGAAAATTCAAACTTACTGTTCGGACCAAAACATTTGGAATTGAATTCATATGAACCAAAAGTGGTTCGGTCAAAAGTACATTCGGCTTACAAGGCTAGATTAGGTATGTTAAGTTTGTGAAGTTCAACATCATCGCCAACAAACATCCCGCTATAAAAACAATTCTAACACAGGGAATCAGGAGAAAATGCAAAACGCGAACAAAACAAACTTCGAACAAAGCAACACTCGATCCAATAAACATTCGAACTTTAAACCATCTGATCCACATGCTGTTCGGACTAAAGTAGCCCAGGTAGGTACCTACATTCGGCCGAAAACCCAAATAAGGTTCGAATCACTTCCCACTCTACGAAAAAAAAATTGGATTGTCAAAAACCAAAAATAGGATTTTAATTTAAGTACATGAATTAATCGATAGCCTAACTTTACATGTTAACTTCCGATGTTTTTATGCCAATGCTAAAAGTTGGCTGGATAGCAAAAATAAAAATCTCCCCAGATGTGAGTGAAAACTGGAAAAAACCAGGTGCACAGCAGTCTTTTTTTTTTAATTATTACAAAATAAAAAACACACATTTTAATGGAATGAAAATGCAGAACAATTTATAAGAAAAGGGAATTCCTCTAAGATAAAAAGGGCTACCAGTCACTTTTGTGAAAAACACAGGAAATAGAAATTAAAATAGGAGCATGTTCAATGGGATGCATGAAGCCTGTTTAGACATCTTTCCCAAAATGCTGTGAAAATTCAGAGGATCATCCTGGTGGCTATTTTCGAGGATATTCAAGACACCTAGTCAAAAGATATCAACTGCTGAGTAATGGCTGTGTCTTTTGCTGGCCACTGATCACTGATATGTGGAGACTTTTGTCACAAGAATGCTGTCATAGGCTCAGAGAAAGGCCGGGTGCATTACAACAATGTAAGGTATCAATAAACTGTTTTGCCAAATGACCAGCTCTTTTACTTTGTGGTTGAAAAGGGTGCATTGGAAGGAAGTTCACACAAGTGATGGCCTGTAGCCGCTCTCGCCAAATACGTATATATTTATCCCCAAGAATAACTACAGTGCAACCACTTTTTTGATCTCACCAGGATTGCCACTTCATAATTTACCAGAATATGCCAGGTGAAAATCAGAAGATTTCCAGGATGGTAAATGGCAATAATAGCCATTTATGATGATGGTCCTAGCTGGAAAAAAAAAATTTAACCATGTGACAACCTGTGCAGGCACACAATAGCTGCAGGCAACTACAAAAAAATGAATAAATAGGCAGCTGGGAAGCTAAAATGAAAATCCCTTCCACCATGAGCCACCCAGATTTTTGTCGGAGAAAACTGATTGTCCGTGATGGGAAAATTATCAAACTCTGAGGAGGATAATCCTAAGAAATTTTGGCCAAAAACTTTTCCTTGTATTTCCAATGCCAGGTATTCTTCATTTCCCTGTATTTTCCAGGTTTTGCCACATTTCCCAGTTTCCAGGTGAAAATTTCATTCCCCCGTTCTTTCCAGGTCAGGTGGCAACTCTGTCTACCTACATAAAAAGAACGGCTAACCAACCTTCAGCAGCTGAGGTCCAAAAGGCTCACCCAAATCCAAACTATTGGCTATCCCCGTCTTCCAAATAATCACAATTTTGCCGACAAGAAGGAATGAATAGACAAGCCACGTGATGTATGACAGTGGCAAAACTCCGTACTTCTGTGCAGCTTCCGAATTATAGGCCAACAACTGTTTGGATATGAAGAACGTCGCATCTTTCGGTGACTTCTCAGCTTTGAACTTCAACTTCAGGTACTGATAGGAAAGAGTCAGCGCTCCGCAGAAGAGCGACACAGAGAGCAGGTCACCGAGGAACCAGAAGAAATGCTTCATGGAATTCCGGAAATGCGAGATGAGGTAAAAGTTCAGTACCGTCCCTTGAAACAGTAAGACGATCATCAGTGCAACGGTCAATGCAATCTGAAGAATCAGGCGTCGGAGGAACACGTGGCGGGATATGCTCGACGTCATGGCTGGTGGTTTGGCACGAGCAGAGATCAGATGCCAGCTAATAAAAGTAGCATTCGCCCTCAGCAGTGAATAGCAGTCATAAGCAAGAAAGATGAGTGGAGAGGTACCAACTACCGAGTAAATTCTTCCAATCATGAAATCGAAAATCTCCTTCCATCATTACCTAAAACGTCTTTTGATTTGTAACACAAGGTCCTGTGTTTCAGCCTATGGTGGGAAGAGCTGGGTAGGTGCTTATCTAGTTGAATGCAAAAGAGAACAAAAGAGGAAGAAAAGGTAATCAGATGTTTAAACTTAAAGTTAGGAGAAGCAAGGGGGCTCAAATGAATCTGCATGGAGTAATCCTCAGATAAATGGGGGGCCGAGATGAGGAATTTGGAGGAGAAAAATAAAATAAACAAACATTTAGAAAAAAAAAAGAGAAAATGGATTATGCATCGGGCAACACAATCGTGAGTTTTGGAACTGGTTTAATTCTTTTGGTCAATCACTTGACATAAAATTGTCTATTAATTGTTTACTTTCAAATTGACCTTGTTGAAAATTTCAATTGAGCAATAATTGTTAAACTGGGATTTTGCTTTATTTTCTAATTAAAAAAACCAGAAAAAAAATACATTGGGTATGGAACAATCATTTATGTTCACTTTGACGGACTTCAAAAGGCCAAATCTGGTGATGTGCGATTCCATGTAGATTCCATAAAACTCGATTCCGAAATATTTCGAATCCGATTCCAATTATCAATTCCAGGTTCTGGGGCTATCTAGTATCTCGAGTCCGATTCCCAAAAATCCGATTCCAGGAATCGGAGCTCAATTCACACTCTATTCCAATTCTGCACACCATGTCGATTCCAAAAAACTCTAGGGCCTACCTATTCCAATTCCGGAATATTTCGATTTCGATTCTGATTCCGGGGCTATTTCGATTGCGATTTCAAAACCCCATTCCAATTCCCAAATGTGGTTCCGATTTGAGCAATCGGGGCTCAATTCTGATTATGCACAACCTTGGCCAAATCACTGTTACCGAGGGGTGACCGAGTCGCTGACGATTTCCTTGGAGACAGCAGAGAATCTAATCATATCCCCAGAAAAATAGATCCGTATCAAGCAGATATACCTAATGCAGGAAACATGCTATTAATGTGATGATTTAAAATCTGTCATTTTTGGACTGAAAGATCACTTCTGGATGGCAGTAGCCTACCTACCTAGTCAACGAATGAGTACCTACCTATTGATTTTGCATCCATGATTCTCGATCACTGATTTCTCCACTTTTGGCATGACTGCAGCCCTGCCGGGGGTCATGAGTAGGGTAGGGGTGTGCTTTTCCATGTCGATTCCAAAAAACTCGATTCCGAGATATTTCGATTCCGATTTCAATTCCCGATAGTCGATTGTTCGATTCCAGGGCCCGATTCCGATTCCTGGTGATTCGAGCTCGATTCCGATTCAAGAGAATCGCACACTTAGAGGTGTGCTATTCACCGATGTGGGATGGGATTGCAACAAAATAGCAATTGATGCCACAAAACTGCATTCGCATACCCGGGGGTGTGTAATTGTGTGTTTTGTTTGAGATATCTGGGGGTGTGTTTTGAGACATCTAACAAAAAACTGGCTATTTCGATTTGGATTCCAAGTCTCGATTTAGATTATTAGATTAGATTGAAACAAATTCCAAGTCTCGATTCCGATTCCGGGGAGATCGCGATTCCGATTCCAGGAGTATCTCGATTCTGATTCCTGGAATTGGAGCTCAATTACGATTCGATTCCGCTTCTGTTGGTACACCCCTCCCCTAGTCATGAGGCACATCCCCAGAAGCCGAAGAGCCATAAATTTTCAAATTTATGGTTTGTCTTGGGTCCAGTTCAGTTTTCTGGCGCCCAAATATCCCGGCAAGGCGAGTCAAAAACATGTGGGGGAAAAGCGAACCGTTTGGGCATTTCTCGGCAGGCCCAGGGGCAGTCGCTGCGATGATATTATTGACAATGAGGCAGGGCTGTGCGAATCGGCATTCGAATCGAATACCTCGAATCGAATCCATGTTGTTCGAATCTCGAATCGAATCCGAATCCAATGCCCAGTTTTGAATCGAATCATTTTGAATCGAATCGTCTAAGATTCGAGATTTTCGAATCGAATCAAGAGTCGCACAGTCCTATGACCACTGGCTTTCTTCGAAGTAATTGCAATGCCTAATTCTTGATCGCAGAAGCTGTTACGTTACCTACCATTCGCATTTTGGTGCCGCAGGCAGAAGTTTAATTTCTTTCGAATCCTACAAAATTCTCGAATCGAATCCTCTTCTCGAATCGAATTCCAAAAGTTCGATATAAAAAAAATACTGCCGGCGCAACCGAAAATCCGATGAATCGGAGTAACCGCGCCGTGAAAATAAAAAGAACAGTCCCCCAAGTGGGAGAAGTCGGGCCGATATTCCACATTGCATCCCAGATTTGACAAACCGAGTTGGTTTTTGGGTGTGGGTGCAAAAGGGAGAATGATTGATGGAGGTGCAAAAATGGTACGGCAACAAGGCGAGAGAAAGAAAAGAAAAAAAAACCGTAACAAAAACATACCATTTCAGCACGACGTCGTTTTCATGAAGAAAATATAAATCACCATCCAGTGGTTCGTCACAGTTGTCAAATTGCACAAAAAGTGACATCATGGTCACCAAAACAAAAACATATGTCCACACATGATAAGTCACAAATTCAGTCATAAAATTCAATTGATTCGATTCGTGCAAGAATGGAAAAGAAAATCACCAATTAGGCAAACTGAATTTTACGTTAACTACCAATGGGTCTGCACTCTACCTGGGTGGTCCCTGAAAACCGGACAGCCGGACAGGACTGCCGGACAGGCAGAAAGGACCGCCGGACCGACCCGGACAGGTTAGGTTAGGTTAGATTAGGTTAGGATAGACTATCCTAACCTAATCTAACCTAACCTAACCCGTCTGGGTCAGTCCGGAGGTCCTGTCCGGCAGTCCTGTCCGGCTGTCCGGTTTTCAGGGACCACCCTCTACCTGTATGCCAAAATTTAAACATAATTGCAAGCTACCTAGGTGTCTTACTATTTTTCTCTTTTTCCACCTGCCCCGATCCTACTCACAAAAAAGCTTCGTAATTAAGCGAGATGTTGACTGCATTGAAAAATGAATGGGCTTTCTTCCAGTCAAACAAGGTCCACCTGCAAGCAACTCCACCGATGATGCATCAGAGCGAACCTGGGAGTTCTCGCACCGCAGCGGTAATTAGATCATCCCAGTTCAACTCGTCAGCATAATCAACAGAGCTACCTGCTTGCGATCTGAGTGTTAATCACAGTTGAGATGTTCACTGCAGCCTAAGAAACAAACGAGCACATTTTTATGGATGAGGAGGGGATAGGTAGCCTGGACCTAGTGCGTACCACGATTAAAAAAAAAGGCCACAAAAATGGGCCACTGCCTTCATTTATTTTCGTAGATGCCATGAGTAACGAGGAAGGCAGGAACCTCTTTAATCAAAAAAGTCGGTTCGAGAAGATAAATTAAAAAAAAAATTGCAAAAAGACATAAAAAAGACAGAATCTCGAATCATCGTCGAATCTCGTTTTTCCTTCGAATCAAAGTGAATCTTCGAATCGAATCGCACAGCCCTACAATGAGGTCGCATTTCAGACGGGGTCCATCAATTAAAGTCCAGAAAACCTTCACACATTCGGGAGATAAAAAAACTTCAAAGCAGTTTTCCTCCACGGAACCTTCTCTCCCTCCACTGTTGTCATTGTCTACGAGTTTATTTTAGGTGCAATATTGTTGTGCCTGAAGCCAGATTTTCCGCCAGGGGAAAACAATTTCCTTGCTGGCAAGATCCCGAAACCTCGCCATCAGTAACTGGTTCCCTACGGAAATTAGAAACACGATGCCTTACGCCGCGGACGGAACCAGAAACGAAAACAAACCAAAGAACGAATTTTGCGGAAAGGGCGATTGTCTGACAACTTTGCTCTCTGCATTTTTCTGTCTTCAGCGAAACACTTGCGATCGGCTGGAAGGAAACACTGCAAGTTCAAACATTCACCTTTCCCCTGAAATAAAATTTGCCTCTCACCAAGCACAAAACTTCTCTCAAAAAGGGAAAATACCAAAGTAAAACAGAGGCAACACCACCGAAAAATGAAAACGAAAAGACAAAAACAGTGTTGCCAGAGGAAGGGATGAGAATATCCCTTTCGAAGGGTCAAAAAATCCCTCAAAACCCCAAAAAATCCCTCGATCAATATTTTACGTGAAATGTGGCCGAAGGCCACCGACACGGGGTCTGGGGCGGGGTAGGCCCCAGCGGGGTTCCGAGGGGCAGCGCCCCTGGCAGGGGGTTCGGGGGACAGCGTCCCCCATGCTCAAGAATTTTTTTGGAAATGTGGTGCTCTCAGGCTGCTCAGAAATGTGATTTTGGGGACAAGAATGTGCAAAGAGGTGCTCAAGAAAATTTTTGGAAATGTAGTGCTCTCAGGCTGCTCAGAAATGTGATTTTGGGGACTAGAATGTGCAAAAAGGTTTCCTATTCGCTTTTAAAAGAGTCATCAAAATTGTTCAACCTCGTGAAGAATGGGAAACTTTGCTAAAATTTAAAACTGGAAACCTTCAACCTGCTGACAGTAACTTCTGTCCTGTCACTTGTGTTCTTGCAAACAATAAACAACAGGTCCCAATTGCATAACACTTCGGGTGGAAGGTGCGCAAAAGATTACGCAGACTCAAATAAGATATGTAGAGACGTAGACTCAATATCAGAACGAAATCAAAAACCATCAATTTTGATGCCAAGGAGAATTTAGCCGCTGCCTATTCCACAATTCCTAGAATTTCTAAGAAAAATTCTGAAATTTAACAAAAATTTACCCACCTACGTGTAGGAGGTACCTTCTGCCTTCATATATGAAGGCAGGTACCTTGGTACCTACCTGGAGAAAATTGTAATCGCATTGATGTGCAACTAGCGCTCCACCAAAGATGCAAAAGCAAAGGAAACCGCATTCAAGTGTAGGCAACCAACAAACTGTCAAGTGAGGAAAGAGAGTGACAACTTGTGATCACTCCCCACCTCTGGTTGTTGCCTGCCAAGATGTCACATTTTTATGTTTCTAAAAATAAAGTTTTTTTCTGCAAAGGACTCGAAGTTCCCAAATGCTGGCCGCTGGGCCAACGGCGCAAAGCACAAGGCACAAATTTCCTTGCAATTTTCGTTTTCTTCCATTTTCAATTTTCAAAAGTTGCAAAAAAGAAGAAAATTCGCGGGCAAAGCAGACGCTGTCGAGTCGACGTCGAGGCGAGGCACATTCGATTCGACCGATTCGATGGAAATTTGCGAAATGCACGAAAACATCTTCCCATGAAGCGACAGAATTGTGGTTGTGAGAGGAGTTTGGGACTCAATTTTCAGTTTTTCTTGCAAAGTCCCAAAAATGACATAATTGTGGTTGTGGGAGGAGTTTGGGACTCAATTTTCAGTTTTTCTTGCAAAGTCCCAAAAATCCCTCAAAAATCCCTCAAAATACAAAATCCCTTTTCAATCCCTCAGAAGGCCAAAAAATCCCACAAAAAGGGAAAAATCCCTCGAATTGGCAACACTGCAAAAAGCTTTGACAAGAATACCCGCATTCGCGAACGCGAATGACGACGCATTTGGGGGCGCATTCAATCGTCTGAAAATAACGACATGTCGCTGACGAGCGGAATGGCTGTTTTCCGCTTTCACTTTTCTCAAATGAAAATAAATTGGATTCGAGGATGGATTCCAATCCAACACTCGATCCGAATCCTGCGTTGCTCGAATCCGAATCATGTCGAATCCTGACGACCTCGAATCTTATCTAAAGTCTATCTTATACTTTTCAACAGCTCGGTTTATGTTGGAGCACACTCCACCACTTCTTGCGGGCACCTAACCAAAGATGTTATATCAATGCAATTGAATTCAATCGTCTGAAAATAACGACATGTCTCTGACGAGCGGAATGGCTGTTTTCCGCTTTCACTTTTCTCAAATGAAAATAAATTGGATTCGAGGATGGATTCCAATCCAACACTCGATCCGAATCCTGCGTTGCTCGAATCCGAATCATGTCGAATCCTGACGACCTCGAATCTTATCTAAAGTCTATCTTATACTTTTCAACAGCTCGGTTTATGTTGGAGCACACTCCACCACTTCTTGCGGGCACCTAACCAAAGATGTTATATCAATGCAATTGAATTCAATCGTCTGAAAATAACGACATGTCTCTGACGAGCGGAATGGCTGTTTTCCGCTTTCACTTTTCTCAAATGAAAATAAATTGGATTCGAGGATGGATTCCAATCCAACACTCGATCCGAATCCTGCGTTGCTCGAATCCGAATCATGTCGAATCCTGACGACCTCGAATCTTATCTAAAGTCTATCTTATACTTTTCAACAGCTCGGTCTATGTTGGAGCACACTCCACCACTTCTTGCGGGCACCTAACCAAAGATGTTATATCAATGCAATTGAGGCTGTGCAGAGGAGAGCAGCTAGATTTGTCTCGGGCAATTTTCGTTTTGATGCAAGTGTTACATCTATCATAAATGAGATTGGCTGGGACTCGCTTGAGCTGCGGAGGGTTTTGCAGCGTTTTATGGCATTGTGTTCTGGACCACGGGGGTTGGGGTGCTGGACCCTGGGTTTTCAGTCTAAATAATCACTCCACCAGAGCAGGCACATATTCATCTTTTGTGCCTCCCATTTTATTAAAAAACACAGACAGAAATTGTTTCTTCCATCGCACCCTTTTTTGTGGAACCAGTTCCCTACAAGAGACATTTAACCAATATTTAGGCCTACGTAAATTTAACCACTCGTAAATTAGTTACTTTTTGGTTAATATTCTCCTTATAATAACGTAATAGTGTCTCGTTGAATACTCGTAACACCCATGGTTCGCTCCATAAGGATTACGAACTGAAGTTGGCAATTATAACGTAGACCGGTGACTGGGGCAGAACGAACTGAGGCAGAATTGGACTGAGGCAGAATTTTTGCATTTTTGGAGGCTGATTTTTTCATTTCTGCGGGTTATGTTAGGTCAGGTTAGGTTAGGTTAAGTTAGGACAGGTGTAAGCTACCACCTCCAAGCAAAACCTCCCTCCAAAACTCCCTCCTTTGTCCAATTCTACCTCAGTCCAATTCTGCCTCAGTCCACTTCTGCCTCAGTCCGTTCTATCCCAGTCCCCCGATCCATTTATTGCGTAAGATTACGTCAGAAACTGGGTTTGCTCGAATTGATTTTCGAAAAATGAAGACCCGCCCTTCGCCTGGGCTCATTGCTGCGATGTCTTGCCAGAACCCGGCTTGTTCATGCAGGATATCACCGAACCCCAATCCTCCTTGACTGCAAATATCACAGGTACATCTCATCTGTCTCTGCTCACTGCTGAAGTGGACATCCGGATTACAATTTTCTTGGTTTTGGTCCGATATTTAACGTTGCCAGGCCCGGAACAACGGAACAACGGAAGAAGTAAAATAAAAAATGCCCTGGATTTGACAAGAGGCAGCCGGATCTGAGATAAGAGGCAGCCGGAACTGAAAATTTTATAATTTTGCAACGTTTGCACGGAAATATCTGGGTTGGGGAGGGTCATATATTTGCGCCAAAATGTCATGTCTCTCGTTTGATGCATCAACGGATGTGATTGGATGGTCAAGACGAAGGTAGAACAAATAAGCGAGATGAGGCGCGAAAATCAGTTTAGAGGAAAAAGCGGGAAATGGTGTTGTGGCATACGGTTTTCGTTCTTCCAGCATGCCCACGATGTTTCTGTTATTTGTGTGGCACTGGTGTAGTGCGGTGTTGCCTATCTTCCAGGCTAATGGGTTTCGATACTGCATGAATCGGGGTAATGCAGCAGTTGTTCTACATGATTTTGGCTCGACAGCGGCGATTTTCTGCTGGCGCTTCTCTCAACATTGTCCTGAAAAAATGTTGGACTTTCAGTTAGAACTTGGAACTCCTGTTTTCACAAACTTGTTGGGTTTTGTCGTGTGAGTACGCGCTGCTCGTTACAAAGTAAATTTGCCATTGAAGATCCAGATCCAACTGGGGAAGTCCTTGTGCACTTGGAATTCTGGTTTATTATTGCATATCCCAACCTTTCAGAGAGTGCCCGATTTTGTGAAAGTTAACTTGGGGGTAAACCCCAATTTTAGGGCAAAATACCCACCCATATCAAATTTATGCATAAAATAACTCGATTTTGCGTGAAATATTTTTCAATTGGGGGTAATACCCCACCGTACCCGCCCGACAAATCGCGCCAGAACAGCACTTACCTTTTTAGGGAAAAAAACGACAAAACGACACCTTTTTGCCAGAATCAGTCAGATCTGGCGCAATGAAAAATGCAGGTTTTTTGGATGAACTCGCCGTATCACAGAGGGTTCATCGTGGGTTTTCGCTGGCGTGAAACGATGTTGGGAAATCGACGGAAAGGTTTTTTCAACTGGGAAAACAAAGCTTTCGAATAGACGTTCGGAATCGATAAATACAGCCTTTCAAAGTTTGTTGTGTATGTGTAAGAAATTTAGAAGTGCTGCATGGGTGAAGAATTTGTTCGCACTCTGTACCGCGCACATTTGAACGGTTACTTGCGCTTACGTTTTCTTCCATGGATTCTAACATTCCGCGATGTTGAAAACTTTAGCCTTTCTTAGAACGATGGCCTTCCAAAGTCGCATTCCTCGATCACCTCGAACTTCTGGATGACGGCGCATTATTCGTGCGTATGGGCGATTGGAAAATAATTTTTGAATTCCACTGCGGTCATTTCATGCGACTGAACGAGCAGCAGAGGCCACGTATTCGCAACGTCTGTTGGAAACCAGACAAAGTCATTGCACTAGTTGATGAATGCGGTCGTTTGCTTTCGGAGTAAATGGCGAAAATTGTCTTTTTTCTTTATGGTCTTATCCTGAAATTAACTGATGCCCAAACAAAATAAAAAAGATGGCACGATTGCAAGCCTGTCTACAACAACTGATGCACGGTGGTCCCTGATAAGGGACCGCCGGAATGCGTGACCGCGGGCCCGGCCTATTTTAACCTCCACCAATTAACTGCTGACCTCTGGTCCGGTTCTGGCTCGAACTGGGTCCGAACCGGGGTGCGTATTTGATTAATCTATACGAATCGGGCACTTTTCCATCTAACCCAGGGCTTAAATTGAGCGGGCTCCCTCGGGCTCTCAGAGCCGGCCGCCCTTGGAGGCGCCGGCTCCCAGAGCCGGCTGCCCTTTTTCTTTTGAGAAGTGGCAGCCCTTGCTCCAATGTGCATTTCGCCACCTTTTGGGAATTTGAAAAAAAAACTGTAAAAAACCAGAAGTGGAAGGGAAGGGTAGAATTAAGGAATGAATTCTTTAATTTTTCGGGGTAGACCCCGTATCAATTTGAAAAGAGAGATACAAAATGTCCGAAAACCGAAGGGCCCAAAAGCCCTTTTCAAAATTCTCCTGCCCTTTTCAAATGTTGGGAGCCGGCCGCTTTTATTTTACAATTTAAGCACTGATCTAACCGCATGTAAAAGTCCCGAGCCACAAAAAAGGCAAGAAAATCTCTGAACATAGAAAATGGGTTAGGTAAGGTTGGGATAGGTTTGTTAGGGTATAGGTTAGGTTGGTTTGGTTAGGTTAGGTTAGCTTTATTTTGCTTCTTTGTCCAAACGCCAAACCGGGACATTGCACGATTCGTATAGATTAATAAAATTCGCATCCGGGGTCGCGTAGTATTTCAATTTTGCAAACTGATTTGGGCATCTCGATTTTGGGGTGGCCAAAAAGAGAAAAAGAAAGCTAATCGAACCCAACCTAACCAACCTAATCTCACGCATCCCTAACCTAATGTACCTATATTTCATTATTCCAAACGCCTTTTCCCGTTTTTGGGGGGTCGATACTTTATCACGGGGTAAGATAGATAAAATGCCCAAACCGGTTGACATTTCTTTAGCATCCGGGTCCGGGTTCTGTTCGGCAGTCCGCGGATGGTCCAGATTTCATGTTCCGCCCGTGTATAGTGGCGGCGGAATTAATGCACCCATACATGTGTTTTTCCCATTTAACTGTTGCCTCAGAAACTTTTTTTTTCTTTCTTTTTATTCTCTTGTACACAGAAAAAATAACTGTGTCAGGTGACATGTAATATCAACTATTTTTGTCCCACCAGTGACACACTTTACCAACTCACTTGACATGAAAGAGTCGGGAAAGTGTGTCAAAAATTTTGTCCCACCAGTGAGACACTTGGGCAACTTTTTCGACACATTTCGATTTCCTTTCGCAACTCGACCAGAAATGTTTTCCCAACTCACTTGACATGAAATAACAACTGACATGGGTTCCTGTGTCAAATAATTGTCCCAGCGGTGTCAGACTTCAGATAGTTTCTTTTTTCAATATTTTTCGATTTCAATCTGCTGTTACTATCAGTTTAGGCTTAATCCCAGAAATAAGCCCGAAAATTCACCAACGCCAGTCGCAAGTCCAAAGACTTGCTCACTTGCATCGGATGGCTGACAAAAAATTACCATGCCTGGGAAATTGCGTCTGAAACCCATCACATCAGGAATTTTCCTTCTTTCATTGGATTTGCAACATACGTCAGTGCACTTCCGTATTTTCGTCGACATTGTTGTTGTGACAAAATTATAGTGAGCGGTCAAAAATTAATGGGTAAGAACAAGAATTCATTTGAAATTGCATGAAAGCTTCTTGTTTTATTCCCACAAGATGTGGAAAAATTAAAAAAACATGTGCTTCCATCTGGTGTAAAAAGTTACAAGAACATATAGCCGCGAATGCGTATCAAATGACTAGCGGCAACATGTCTGAATAATGAAAAATCACGACCCTCACAGGTACATATTTTGAAATGTTTGCATGTGTCAACCGACACAAGAAAAATATCGACTGATACGCAAATCTTTCGACACATTTTAAGTGGCAGAGTGTCAAAATAACGTTGGGGCCAACTCAGATGACACAGCCTTTTTTTTCAGTGATAGGCGGTAGAAATAAAAGCTCCAGATTTCAAAAGAGCTTTCTGGCGATGTCAGATTTTGACCTCGCTTAAGTAAGAAAGAGATCTTTACTTTCAGCAGCATGGAGTTTTTGCCGAAATCTGAATGGTCGTAATTTTTTACATGTATAAGTACATTAATTCCGACGCCGCTCTTCACACTCCCCGACGAAACTCTTCAAACACAGGACCAACTCTGGCGCCATTTAGAATCGATGGCAGCATGCGGAACAAAAAACTGACATTCATGACGGCATCGTCCTGTTGATTTTGGATGGCCGCATTGCATTGACCTGATCCTTGAAATTTCTCTCATGTTCGAAGATATCTTGCGGATCTTCTTTTGAATTTTCGGTTTCTCATCTTTCCGTTCAGACCCCCCTGATCTGACATGATCTCCAGGGCCAAATCATGGAAGATTCCAGAGAAACAAATTTCGCTATTTTTTGGTTGAAACCCTAAATCAGCATTTTTTGTATTTTTCCACGAATTTCAGCTAACGGGCTTGGCATGACGGCACAGGGCTGAAATAAACTTTTATCCATTTTGTAGAGAGCATGCGTTACTCTTCCCAAGAGGCTAAGTTAAAAGCTTATTTGTCCCTTGTCCTACCAATCGTTGAATATGCTGGGGCTGTTTGGGATCCTTCGAGTCAGGAGCTGATCTCCAAACTTCAGATGGTACAGCGTAGAGCGGCTCGTATTATAACAGGTCGCTTTTCCCGTGACGTTAGCGTAACCAAACTTTTACAACAACTAAATCTTGATCCGCTGTCAAGCAGGCGGAGGGTGCATAGATTAAACCTATTCCGCGACATTATCACTCACTCCACGAATTTTAGTTTGCCGAACTGTTATTCCATCAAGCCCAACCAACGCAGAACAGATGGTTATGGTATTTCCGCTCCAATTTCTAAAACTAATGTGGCTTTCAATTCCTATTTTCCGAAAACTATCAGAGAATGGAATGGTCTTCCTTCCAGTTCATCGTACATTTGCCGCGCACGCAAGTCCCTAGCCGTCACAACCCACCCATGACCTTTCGTTTCGTATGATTGATCAGTTTGTTGCATTTGATGATGGTTTTTTCTTTCTGAATTTTTCTCATGCACGCAATTGACGTTTGTGTACTCGTTGATAAGCTTTCTTTTCCCTGCATTGAGCTTGTGTTTGTCCTTCCTGTCGCCATTTCATTTGCGGCAGTATTTGTCTTTAATAATAATAAATAAAATAATCATGATAAAAATTCGATTTTCATTCAAATGATTTTGCAGGATTTGACAATTTTCGTGTCACAGCGATAAGCACCACGACTTATAGGCTGTGCATACACAGTCTGCCTTTTCAAAACTCATGACACACACCAACTGCTGGATCGCATGAGAAAAGATCTGGGACCTGTTTCAATTGCGATACTTAACTTGAGTAATGCTTAAGACTTAAGTATTAGCTTTCTCTGCATTC